>JAPFTC010000357.1:0-81433 GCA_030779165.1 Fusarium sp. MBC 441
ATGACCCATGGGTCATTGGTATTACCCTGAGAATGCAGTCTTGCAAGTGTGGCGAGACCCTGTTCGTCTCTGCCTTTCTGCAGCAGCCAGCGAGGCGATTCAGGGAACAAGAAGATGAGGGCTGAGAGGATTCCGGCTGGGGCAATCTGCAGACCAAATGGGATCTGCCATTGGCGGTCGTCGGTGAAGCTAACGTAGGTGCCATAGCTGATCCAGGCACCGCAGACACCACCGACACCAAGCATGAACTGCTGCAAACCCGTGACAAGTCCACGAATATCCGGATGGGCCAACTCTGCCTGATACAGTGGAACAATCATTGTAAGGATACCGATTCTTCAGACAGGTTAGTTAGTCTTTTGGACTTGATCATGCATGTCGACTTACCCAATTCCGCCGACGAATCGGCCGCCGATGACATAGCTGTAGTTTGGAGCACCAGTCTGAAGACCGCCGCCGAGACAAAAGACAAGACCACCGCTCAAGATGGTGCCGCGTCGGCCGAAATAGTCACTGATTGTTCCAGCGATTGCAGCTCCGACAAAGGCACCTGCTGTCAGAAGGGACGCGACGAGACCGATTTCAGCAGTCGAAGGAGTGAATTTGTCCAGAAAGGACTGACTCGCAACGACTGATGCGGTAAGGGTCTGTTAGGAAGGGCAAACAAGATAGGTTCGGTGTAGGTCGTCTGTATCCATACCTTCGGCGACAATCGTGAGATCATATCCATATAGGAATGATCCCACGGCCGCAAAGACGCCCACCAGAAACTGATAGACTCGAGGGGGCAATGCCATGGTCTGGATAGATAAGCCTTGATGATGTTGCTAGAATGATTTGATCTGTTTCGTAGGTAGCTTGGAAACAAGAGGTGATACTTGTAGATCATGGTTCGTTTGGGAAGGGAGAGGTCGGTCTCGATATAGTTGACCCATCGCACCAATTTGTCCCGAAAACTGGTAAAACTTTGTAATCCTCGGGCCGCTTTGATGCCATGATCTGTTCAGCTGTACTAAAACAACTGGTTGACAAAGCCATGCGCGCCAATCATGCTCACCCCTTGCGGGGGGAACCTGGGGTTCATGCAGATCCCCGCACACGGCGATTGATTGTCTGGGGTTGAGTGGAGAGAACATGGGGGGACGCACGCCACCACGGAGAGCGAGCCAGTCATGTCTATTCAATCCCGAAGCTAAACTTGTGCCTCTTCATCAAGGATCAACTTGTGACCTGAGATCATCTCATGGAGTTGGCATCTCGGACAAATAAGTAAACAGCAAATGTTTTGGGCCAATTTCCGGGCCAAACCTCGGCTCAGCGGGCCAGTCAACTCCGTTTCTTTCCTCAAAGCTCATCTTGTCTCTGGTCATCAGTTTTCAGAACATGGGCCGAGATGCAACCATCCAGCAATAATCTCGGACGAGCAAATGCCGACCCAGCAAGGGCCTCGGGCGAGTAAACAACGAGTTAGCATTGGATCAACTCGGATATATAGACACGTATGAACAGCAATTCTTCAAGCTATGGCCCACTTCCAGACAAGAAGGCCTTCTTCGAATATCTTCGATCACTCGGATCTTGTCATGTTGCTTTTTGCATCGCTTTTCCCCCTTATTCAGGTCGCCACGGCCCTGAGCCTTACCGTCGGTTCTTCTGGTGGTAATGCTTCTAGCCAGCTGCTGTACGGCCTGCTCTACGAGGTTAGTATACAGTCTATGAAGCCGACAGAGGTTCAGCTGTTGAAACAAGCATCTAGGACATCTATCATTCTGGAGACGGCGGTCTCTATGGCGAACTGCTTCGCAACCGGGCTTTCCAAGGCTCGGGAAGAGGCAGAAGAGCAAGCTATGATCGAAACACGGATTTCTGGCACCCTGTCGGCGGGGTCAACCTTACCATCGATCAATCCGAGCCTCGCCTTTCGTCTAGCCTTGGGTATCACCTGCGAATGGACATCCCAGAAGGCACCACAGGAACTGTTGGCTTTTACAATGACGGCTTTTGGGGCTTCAGTGTTGATGCGGCCAAACGCTACATCGCTAGCATGTACGTCAGAGGAGACTACAATGGCGAGGTGGAATGTTACTTCAAAAACACCATTTCTGGCCAAAAGCTCTCGTCCTCCAAGATCAAGCTGAACCAGAAGGCTTCGGATGGATGGAAGCAGAGCTCAACACCGACTTTCAAACCCACCGTCACGCCTGCGAACGGAAACAATACCTTTTACTTTGCATTTGACGGTCGTCAACTTGCGGGCAAGAGCATCTACTTCAACCTGTTCAGTCTCTTCAAACAAACATACAAAAATCGTCACAACGGTCTCCGCGAAGATTTGATGGTTAGTCTCGAAGGTCTCAACACGAAATGGATCCGTCTTCCGGGAGGAAACAACATGCAAGGGCTACGACTTGGCGAGCACTGGAAGTGGAACAACACTATTGGGAACCTGAAGGACCGCCCCGGAATGCTGGGTGTCTGGGGAGACATCAACACAGATGGGTTTGGACTTCTGGAGCAGATGCAGATGGCTCAGGACTTGGATCTTACTGTCATTCTCGGAGTTCACGCCGGTTTGTATCTCAACGGCAACGTGATTCCTCAGGACCAGATGCAACCCTACATCGATATGGCATTGAATGAGCTGGAGTTCCTTACTGTAAGGTTTCTGTGTGTATCAAAATACACCTGACTAATAACATATATAGGGCGACCAGTCAACCACGTATGGAGCCAAGAGGGCCGCCTTGGGATACCCGACTCCGTTCAAAGTGGAATGGGTTGAGATCGGTAACGAAGACTACCTCAACAATGGTCGCTCGTCCTACTACTCTTACCGATTCAAGGCCGTGTACAACGCCATCAGGGCAAAGTATCCAAAGATGAACATCATTGCCACCATCAACCCATCACCATCGCCTGACAAGGGGAGCGGGGGCATGATAGACCTCCACATCTACGACAATGAGCGTCACTTTGCAAGCCTCTACAACACATTCGATCAGGCGAGTCGCGATTATCCTGTCTTTGTGGCCGAATACGCCGCGATTCGTGCTGGTGCGGGTACCGGGCCCGAAATAGGAGCCCAGACGTTTGGAATGGCATGCGCTGAAGCTGTCTTTTTGCTTGGATGCGAACGAAACTCTGACATTATTGTCGGCTCGGCCTACGGCGCGTTGATCAAGCACTATGACGAAGAGCCCAACACTGTCGCCGTCATCAAACATACTGCCACCGAAGTGTTGTACACCATGAGTTACTACGTGCAGAAGCTCTTCGCCGACTACATGGGCACGGAAACACTTCCCGTGACACCTACAGAGGGTAGTGTTGGGCCAACGTATTGGTCTGCTATAAAGGGCAGCGAGGGAACCGTTCTGAAGCTTGTCAACTACAACGGTCCTACGGGTGAAAGTGGCGCAGTCAAGGTGACTTTCAAGGGTTCAAGCGCCAGCACCGCAAAGCTTACACTTTTGTCCGCCCCCAGCTCTACCAGTGTCAACAACCTGCCTTCTCTGGGTGGAGAGGCCAGCCAGATTACCGTCAAGACCATCAGTGGCCAGAACGGTGTCTTTTCGGTCGCTTTTACCAAGGCCTACGAGATTGCCATCCTGACCGTTTAGAGGATGAGTGCAGGAGCCAGATTTCTATGACGGACCTCTTGTACGGTTAGCATCCGAAAAGTAGATAGCTTAAGATGTATGCAGCTAGCTGGGCATCGAACCGCAGTTCAAATTGCAACAAAACTCTTGTCAGATGAACTTATGTAAAACGCATGTTGACGGATTGTGAGATTAAATGCGGCTCAGGAGGCACTGCCCATTATGTTCTAGACTATCATGGTAAGCAGACAATGAAGCCTTTTTGAGATGCTGAATGGCTTCATTTGTCCTGGTGCGCTCTAGTTTGCAACTTGATGGTTATTGAAGATGATTTCAATATCTAGTTAATTTCCTAGATGGCCTTAACTAACTCCTTAATCGTCTTGCCATATGGTTCAGGTTCTCTTCCCAAAAGTTGCACCAACGTCTCTGTTACTGCCTCTGTCTCTCCGGCTCTGATAGCCTCCCACGCGGTAGCCCAGGTTGTGGCGAGTTCCTTTGATCCAAATCTCTGAACGACCTGCGTCTGCGCGGCATACTCGTCCACACTGACCTCTCTGATCTGGACTTTTCGATTCAGGGCTTTGGATAAAACCTGGACGGTTTCAGCTAGCGAGTATGATCTCGGTCCCGTAAGAGTAACGATTTGGTTTATGTACTTGAATTCCGACGGTGACTCGGCATACGAAGTAATGAGCCGCGCGGTTGCTTCTCCCAGTTCATCTCGCTTCACCCAGCTTATGCCAGGCCCCGTTCCATCGTGAGGGATGAGAATCTCACTAGAAGGGTTCTTTATGTCGAAGAAAGCGGTGTAGATTGGGAATGATTCACTGTAGAGTCCTTCGCGGATGCTGGTCCACGAGAAACCAGTGTCTTTGCGAGCGAGTGCCTTGAGATGAGCCTCGCTGTCAAGATGCGCCCCCATCACTTCTGCTTTCGTAGTATCCTTATCCAGAGATGCAAATCCAAGAGACGAGTAGAAGATGTGCTTAACCCCAGCCTTATGAGCTGCATCAATTGCTTTGGTTTGGACCTTGGTTCTATACTGGTGAACGTGGCTCGGATACGAGATGAGAAATAGCACATTAAGTCCACCAAAAGCAGACTCGAGGTCCTCAGCGCCCGACTCGTATGAAGCTTGCCGAGTGGTAACACCATTGTCGATGTAACCCCGGGATACCTTCTCAGGGAATCGACTGATCAAGGTGACCCGATTATTTGGAAAGATTGATAAGAGGTGGGAATAGGTGCTTGTCCCGAGCGCCCCGGATGCGGGGAAGATGCCGATCTGCGTCATTGCTGGAGATGTTTATTGCTGTTTTTGCTGAGATTTGAAGTTGCAAAGATTTGATGCGAGAAAGAGGGGAAGGGTTGATCTTTTGAGGTGCCAAGAGGTTAATACTGCAACTATTCTGACTAATGCACTGAAAGATGACGTGATGTTAAGACCGATATCACCGTTGTCTATGAGGCAATGAAGACACCTTCACTGAAGTGTAGGGTGGCACATCATGGCGATATTGTGCATTTGTAAGCTGAGTATTTATTTGTTTGTAGTTAAAAAAGTACAGCAATGGTGTCCATGGGCAAGGTCCGAACTGCCCGTTGAGGATGCTATCAAGAGCAACAGCAAGAAATTGAGGTATGCTGAAGTCGAGCTTTTCACCTTGTAGGTTTGTTTATGCTAAAAGATTGACTGTCCGTGAGCTCGGACCATCAACGCTTTCTCGGGCTCTCTGGGCTGGGACCAGGCAGTTGGATGCCACCGTCATCTACGGATAGTAATCAGCCTCAGAATATGAATCCTGGTAATTACCGTGGCCACTTCACTACATTTCGCCAAGAAATATCGTATGTCTACATTTCTAAGCCTATTTGTCAATCGTTAAACTTGATGGCGTCCAACTTCACGGATCGCTCCCGACTCCAATGCCGTTAGTGCCACGCACCATCCGACTAATTAAATCCCCAGACAAAGCAAGTCAGATGAAGGGAACGCGATGACGTTGCCCCTCGTTCCTATTGACGGATAAACCCAGCCACGGCTCAGAACTACCGACCTGCCAATCATGGCTTAGACACTCGCGTCAACTCTATATGATGTGGTCGCACAGCCAAGATCTTGGGGCAGGCATCAAAGCTTCCAGAAGCCTTATCGTCTTCTATTACAGGGAAAACCATCAAGGTCCGGGTCTCCGGCGTGCTCGGGCTTCAACGTTTGTCCGTAGGGCAGCGCAAGTGCCGGGTCGTTGGGAAATTAAAGGGGCCACTTGGCAAAGCTTAATGCTGAAACTCTATATTGGTTATGCTGACGCCGGTACTACCGGACTACAGGCTAATAAGGCACAAAAGTTTGTTAAATAAAGGATTAAAGGATCATCGCTGTCCAATCTCGGGTGCAGAGTGGGATAGAACTGTTGACAGAAGGCCAATTGCCCACGGGGTCTTTCAGTGCCAAGCTAGAATGGTGCGTTTATTAGATGAGCATAACAAGCACAGCCATCCGGGACCGGCAAGAGCCGTCGGTTCATCGTCCGTGTACTCTCTCCAGATTCTATCCCGCATGCCCGCGGACCCCTTCGATGCTGCCAAGCTTGCCGTGCAAGGGTCTCATCCTAGCTAGTTTCTGGAATGACACACGCCACCACGAACTCTCTTGAAAAAATCTAGCTCATACGGAACTCAAATCATCATCTTTGATCACCGATCCTGGTCAGTGCCGGCCCGTCGGTGACTATATCTGCGGAGGACTTCCCCCTCATGGTAATGCTCCGTCCTCAGCATCAAGCATCGTCACTCATTCGCTTTTGCATAGTCACTCATTTGTTTGTGCATAATCACTCTTTTGATATTTTGTTGTTATAATTGGTTACTTGATACTTTATCATCATGCGTTCTCCCCTCGTCCTTGGAACGGCGGCTTTGGCTACTGCTGCCTCTGCTGCGCCTAACTACATCTTTTACTTTGACCAGTGAGTCTTGCTCATTTCGTCAATGAATTTCTTTCTAATGCCTTTCCAGGTGGCACACTGCCAACCTGCCTGACAAGTCTCAGACGGCTGGTGTCACTCACGTCATCACCGCCTTTGCCAACTCTTCGCTCTTTGCTGCCGAGCCTGCTGGAAAGTATGAGCCTTTCAAGCCTCTCGATGAGATCCGTGCCCTCTTCGACGATGGCACCAAGGTCTGCATGGCTATTGGTGGTTGGGCCGACACTGCTGGCTTCAGCGCGGGAGCCAAGACGGACAAGACCCGCAAGAGGTACGCCAGGAACGTCGCAGACACCCTGGCCAGACTCGGATACGATTGTGTTGGTATGTATGACTATCTACGTGATTGGGCAGTCAGCTAACAGACCAAGATATCGACTGGGAGTACCCCGCTGGCAACGGCGAGGACTACAAGCGTATCCCCAACTCCAAGAAGGTCGACGAGATCAAGAGCTACCCCAAGCTCTTGAAGGAGATCAAGAACGCCATTGGTGATAAGGAACTCTCCATTGCCGTTCCTGGTCTTGAGCGGGACATGATTGCCTATACTCATGAGCAGGTTCCCAAGATCAACGCTGCTGTCGATTTCGTCAACGTGAGTACTTTCAAGACCAACAGCATGATATGAGGCAATTCTAATAGTCGAACAGATCATGTCTTATGATCTCATGAACCGCCGTGATAGCGTCACCACCCACCACTCCTCCTACGAAGGAACCGCCCAGGCCGTCGACGCCTACATCTCCCGTGGCTTCCAGCCCAGCAAGCTCAACATTGGATTCGCCTTTTACGCCAAGTGGTTCACCACCAAGGCGGGCGTTCAGTGCAACGAACCTACCGGATGCCCCACTGAGCTCCTCGAGGCTGCTGATGGAAGCGACACTGGCAAGTCTGGCACCATCACCTTTGAAAAGGCCAACTTTGTCGAGGCCCCTAAGAACTTGACCGTTTCGCCTGATGCTTCTTGTGGAGCTGGTACCTCTTTCAAGTGTGGTGAGGTTACTTGCTGCAGTCAGTTTGGTTTCTGGTAAGTGACTTCAGTTAATCTTCATTGATGGTTTCTGACGTGTGATATAGCGGCAACTCGACTGCTCACTGCAGCACTGGCTGCCAGTCTGCCTATGGCCGATGTGAGGGCATTGACATCTCCGGCTCGTTTCTCACTGCCCTTGAGAACGGCAAGACTGATACCGCTGCTGGTGGTCAGTGGTACTGGGATGCCACCACCTCTCTGTACTGGACCTGGGATACTGCCGACCTGATCACCCAGAAGATCAACGGCCTGGTCCCCACCAAGGGTCTTGGAGGTATCTTTGCCTGGAGTCTGGCCCAGGACAGCCAGGACTGGAGCCGTCTTACCGCTATGCGCGAGGGATTCAACACACTCTCTGGACAAAGCTCTGGACGCCCCAAGGCTGCTCACTTTAAGAAGCACCAGGGTCACTATGGCCACCCTAGCTATTAAGCGAGAACTTGCAGCGAAGTCGGAGCATGGGTGGTATGAGTCTCTTTGCCCTCGGACGAAAGGGTAGGCCTGCGAGGTATCATTGGTAACACCCTTGGTCGTCTTCCCTCAGTTCCTGGCGAGCCAGCACTTTCTTCGACGAAACGCCTACACCGACGTTTCCTGAATAATAGAATAGACTATTCTGGTGAACTCTATTATACTATTCACCTTGATGACTGCCTTGCTCTGCTTGCTGATACTATGTGCTGGCCTGACCGAGGAAAGCTTCGTGATATTAGTTACTTGACGGCGGGGATGGTTGCAAAGGTATGTATGGGTATGGTGTATGGGTGCCATGAAAGACATAGTAATTGGGTTTATTTCTCTGTAAAACGTAATAGTACCTCCACCAAGTCCAGCGCCTCGAGCACAGGTTCCGGTGAAAACGGTGAGCAACCTGTGAATGACAGCCGCTCTGAGGATTGCAATGAAAATCATCTTTGGCTGATCACTTAAGAAGCTTCCACGAGGCTGTCTCGGACCAGATCCGGGCATACCACTGGTGCAGCTCCTCCATCCACGGGGGCATGGGGCCCTTGATACCAGGGACTTTGCCCTCGCTGGAAAAGAGACAGCTCCTGAGTCTCAGCTCAACCTCTTCCCGCTGCTTATCAATAGTGGCACTGATGGTGAAGAGGCCGTCTGAAGGTCGCACAGCGTGGTTGCGGGGTGAGTCACCGCATCGGACAGTGATGGCTGTGGGTGTCTTTTCAACAACCTCAAAGTGGTCGGTGATTTTAGTTCCCTTGTCGTAAGTGCTCTCAGCGAGCTGCTCATTATCCCAAAGCTGCTCCTCAGTCTCGGGACCTCGCCACTTGTACTCGAGGTACTTGCGCTGAACAGCATAGCCTAGAAAGGTCAGTCAAATCGTTATCTCAAGATGAGCGGGTTACTCACCCCAGCCACTCCACAGACCGCGGCAGAACTCCAGAGTCAGATCAGCCTCCTTCTGGAGAAGCTCGGGACGGATCTTGCTGAATGGAATACGCTTGATGCAGACATCTTGAGTGGCGGGATTGCGGTTGGGGTTGTGGTTCTTGTAGATGCGGGCAGACCAGATGGGATCATTGGGCGGGAGCGGGGAGATGACGGGGTTCTTGGCGGCGAGATAAGCGGCGGCGGTGGAGGTACCGAGGAGGGAATAGAAGACGGTCTTGCGAATGATGCCCATCGTAACTGATGATATCTCTGGTACTTGGAAGAGGGTATATGGTTATGAGATGAGCCTCAGATCTTGAAACTCAAAAGACGCGTCTTCTCCCCTCGGCCAAGTCCCCGAACTTGGTTTGGGCGGTTCAGCGGGATAAATGTCGGTCGACACTCCCCACAAAAAAGGCGCAAGCACGAAAAAAGAGGCTGGAATAAATCGGGGCTGGGAACAAGCCACTTGCGTATTTCCTTGGTCTTTGATACGACCATTGATACCTCGGCCAATGCGCGATACCACCTAAGAAACGGGAACGAGGTTATCGCCGCTTTGTAATCTTGCGATATCAAATTCTTATCGGAGCTGTCAGATCATCAGATCAGATCAACAGAACTGTTCTTCCCATACTTCTAAAGCATGATGCCATATCCCATGTCTCTCCAATTAGTCCCTCACGCTGCTCCCACACGTGCCTAATAATTCCTATTGCCTCTGAAATCGGTCCGATGTTTTTCAATGGCTCAGTCGCTTCGTAAATGTCGCAAACAACGCTTTCCAGCTCTCTTGTGACGAGACAGCCAGTCACGCAAAATGGCCAAGCCAAAGCGAGCAGCCAGCTTGGACAAGGCAGGTTCTTGAGCAAGTCAAGATTCTTTGAAACGATTTCTCGTATTTCGCTGCTTCCGGGTTGCCAGCCTGAGAGAACCACGAGGAGGTAGAGTCTCGCGGCGTTGGCCCAGATGCGAGTGACAATGTCGAGATGGACAGATTCTCCGCGCTGTGGAGTAAAGAGTGAAAAGATGCCGTCCTTGTTGCATGCATTCTCATCGTCTGAACTAGAAGAATTTGCAAGACCATTATCCAGATCCTGGGTGATTCTACTAGCCCGCTGAATCAGGTCCATCAACGAAAATGCGCTGCTCTTCTTGGCCTTTTTCTTCCACAAGTCAAGCTCGACAATGTCGGAAATCGATAAGAAGACCCAGTTTTCGCACCCCACGATGTGCTTCAAGTTGAGATGGGGCTTCTCTCGAGTGCCCAGCACCCTCTCGTGGTGTTCCCGAAGCCGAGGCAGATGTCCTAGAGCGGTGCTAGAGATGATGTCGGCGATTAGAACAGCCGCGCTGAAGAATCGGAATGCTGTTTGCGAAGCTTCGAACCTGTGGGCATCTTTGGTCGAGGGTGCCGAGGTGGCTATTGAGAGGAGGTCCTCCACGTGAGACGGTATCTTCCAGATGACGTCGTCGAGATCCGGCGATGAGAGGAATTGTTCAAATAGAACAGTTGCGGCAGAGAGGTGGACACTCCAACTTGAACAAGAGCCCGTCATGGTTTCAAACTTGAGGAGCAACATGATGTCGCCCAAGAGATGAGTGCTCTGCAAGAGGTTGCCCGAAACACCGCAGCGGCTTATTGCCTCGACTCTCTGCTGCATGCCCCTGACTGCGAGATCCGACTGACTCTGCACCTCTCGCCAGGTATGTGACGAACATGCCGTGTGGCCAGGGCCTGGATATATGGGCACAACCGAGACAAAGTATGTGGCCAGGCTGATGACGAGCTGGCACGATTCCGTGTTCCTCATGGCAAAGACGAGAAGCCAGCTACGTCCCCCTTCAAGAAAGGAAGGGCGATAGAAAGGATTTAGGAGGGGGAAGATGTAGTCCGTGTAGGCTGTGACAAATCGCAAATCCTGTTCGTTTTGAACAACCAGTGGGCCCAAGGCGGCGTCGCTGGAGAAGAAGAGAGTTGGCTGATCGTTTTGTGATTGGTCTGGCAGTACTTCTGTCGTAGGAGCGGAATGAAAGGGTAGGGTTTGACTTGGAGTCGTGGGTCGAGCAACTGTTGTATGGTCTACCGTGACTGACTCTTGAATACTGTCCGCTGAGTGCTCATCTCGGCCGGGGGATAAGGAAGGCGGATTGCTCGGACTTGACGGACTATGCCCCTCAATCTCTCGGGTGATTTTCTGAATCATCCGCCTGCCCCGACGTTCCTTTGCATTGCGCTTGACCTGGGTCTTGAGGCGTTGAGCCATCTCGCGCTGCTTGTCCCCATTGTCCATCCACGCCGGCTTGTGGTTGCTGTAGAGACAGGATAGCTCGAGAGCTTGGCAGTTTCGACATGTCGGCAGTGATTCGTCGCATTTCTTGTGTCGGATTCGACAGGTCCAGCAACTGGCTGCTGTCTTTGTCTTTGCTGTGGGAGCCATTGTATTTTTGGTGAGGAAAGCAAGGTTGAGTAGCCCCTTGGGCTGAGTCCCGCGCGGAGATGATTCCGGGCGGGAGCACGTGAGTATGTAATATAATTTCCGCCCGATATAGATCCCGCGCGGCATCACTCCGCCGCGCAATTTGCATCCCATGAGCTCATTTGCATCTTAAAGGTGCTTATAAATAAGAAACCAGCCTTCCTTCTCCTCTCAATATTTAGCCATCCCTCTCTCATTCTATCATTTTGGTCACTCCTACTGTAACTCATCATGCCAGGATCCAAAGTCCTCGTCCTTGGGGGTACCGGCCCTGCAGGCATCTGCCTCTTGCGAGAGCTTATCCATCGCAATCACGAGGTTGTAGCTTTTGCAAGAAACCCCAAAAAGATCCCCGAGAACCTGTCTTCTAGTCCCTTGATCGAGGTTGGTCTACCTGCTCCAGCTTCAAGTCTACCCCAAGCTTAACCCCAATCTCAGATAGTCGAGGGACAGCTTGGCGACACCGAAGCCCTTTCCACAGCGGTTTCCAAGAGCTACGTCGTGGTCTCACTTCTTGGGCCCAACATCAGCAGCATGAAGATGGAATCAAGCGTCATAGCAGACTTCTACAGGAACTCTCTTTTCCCGTCGATGCGTCGGCACGGTGTGAAACGCGTCTACGCCATGGGGACCCTTTCCATCGTCCGCCCGGAAGATTCCCGCAGTTTACTTCGATATGGCCTTGTAACTTTTGTGCGCCTCATCGCCGGCGAAGCCTACCGTTCCATCATCAGCATCAGCCAAGCGTTTGAAGAGGATGCAAACGGCCTGGATTGGACGATATTCCGCATTGCCAACATCCCCGGAGAGTCTGACCACGAGAGTTGGATGCGGGATAGAGAGGATGGCAAAGCCTTTGTGGGTTGGATTGGCGAAACCGGCTGGACTATGTCACAGAGGCGAGGAGCCCTGGCAAGGTGGCTGGTGGATGCTGTCGAGGGAGGATTGACAGACTGGATCGGCAAGATGCCTGCCGTCAGTCGATTAGCAGGCAGCTGAGGTTATTAACCGCATCTGGGGGTCATCTAACCCAGTGTAATGTTGTTATTGGTTATTCTTGGGCGAGTTTGGCAGCATTTACTCCGGGAGTGTTCCCGATGTCCATACCACTTGGTCAGCTGTCATATCTCAACCTAGGTCCTTTTAGTTTCTTTCTGGAATTCACCGTTCAATTTAATTAATCTGATCATTCATATCTGCGTAGAGACAAGCACTTATCACCTGATCCTCAATATTGGTCAGGAGATAGCCAACATCAACACCCAAAGTCTCGTACATTCAAATCTCATCCATCACCACTATAAGCACTCTATTTAGGCTTCTATAGGAGCTTCATTAAAAGCAACAGGAACCCTTCAGGGTCTGCGTTTTTCACAGGCGTTCTCCCTTCTCGTTAAACTTGACAACCTCTCCAGTTAGCAGGGCGTGCTGAAGCGCCCGACCAATGTTCATCACCATCATCCCACCCTCGATTGACAGAGGAACCGTCTTATCCTTGAGGACCGATTCGGTGAACTCGTTGGCTTCGACGGCGAAGGCGTCCTCGAACCTCTGCCAGTACTCAGGCTGAACCTCGTGTCGAATTCCCAGTCTATCGGCAAGGACCACATTGTTGGCCTTGGGTACCACGTTGACAGACAGTTTACCCGTCTTGCCAGTGATCTCGGTGCACACGTCATGCCCGTGAGCTTGGGTTCGCGAGCAGTAGAAGTAGGCGATCTTGCCACCCCAGAACTCGACGACGCCGACAGCATTGTCAACATCAGATAGCTCCTTCAGCTCAGGGTGGTGTTGAAGTGTGCCAGCAGCCCAGCACGCCTTAGGAAGGGGATTCCCAAGGTACCAAAGCGACAGGTCAATATCGTGAATAGCGCAGTCGACAAAGATGCCACCGTTTCGAGCCGCGTATCGCACAAAGAATCCAGTCTCATCGAGAAGGTCGCAAGTGTTGGAGCGGACCATGAAAGGCTCTCCAATGGCCTTGTCGTTGTAGATCTTGGAGGCAGCATCGCGGTACGAAGCATCAAAGCGCCGGGAGAAGCCGGCCATAACCTTGAGGTGAGGGTTCGCCTTGGCGGCGTCGACAACAGTTTGGGCCTGTCAAAATGGTCAGCTTTGGGGCTCGACGTGGAGGTATTCGCTAATTCTTGCCTCTGCCATATCTGTGCTCAGTGGCTTCTCGCAGAGGACGTGAAGGCCCTTCGAGATGGCTGCGAGAGATTGACTAGCGTGCACATCGGTGCTGGTGGAAACCCAAACGGCCTGAAGTCCAGCGTGGTTGAGCATGTCGTTGTAGTCGCTGTAAACAGCGATACCAAACTCTTTGTACTCGGCATTCCCATTCGCCCACTCTACCTCGTGAGGCGTGGAGCTGCATACAGCAACCACTTTGGCATGGGGAACTCGGTACAAGAGTGTATGAACATGTCGTTTGCCCTGTGAATGTGTTAGGACTATTGTAGATGTGTGGAGGAACCATGACTGACCATACGGCCAAGACCGACAACAGCGATGTTGAGTGGCTGAGACATGATTATTTGAGTCAAGGTAACTGAAGAAGGGTTGGGTTCTCTTGAAGATGCTGACTTGAGAATGAAAGAGATGGTGCTGTTGTGTCTGCTTCAGTGGGAGCTCTGCCTTCTTTATAGTCGCGTGTCCTCCTCATGCCCTTTGCTAATTCCGAGATTATTGCGGATACACTTGCCCTGTAAAATGTCTGCAGGATTACTGAAGGTCAAAGAGATGCACAATGAAGGTCGTGTAAGCAGATGAGGAGGGCGAGATATTACTCTTTTTGGTAGGTATCGGCGATGCTACGCTTTTGGGACTTGCCTCTTTGGGTAATCCATCGGCACAAGGTTCCATATTAAGTAATCTTGAAAGAATCGCTGGCGAGCGCCACACGTCTCAGCCCCGAGATCATGGCTCAAATGCGGCAAGTCGCGCAACATTTCTCTATTAGGACCAATGAATGCTTATTAAATAAGGTCTACTATGAGTGAGGCAACATAGAACAGGTCAGAGGAATATGTCTGTGGAGTAGGTTGATCATGAGACCAATTTGATGGTCGCAGAGATGGACTACTTGAAATTGCCCGAGTACGCAAAGAGAGGAAACAAATGTATTGAGGTGAGAACTTGTGGGGTGCAGAGATACGGCTCGCCACAATGAAATGCCACAGGTCAAGGATGATTGCTACTGTTAAGCAGTTCCCGACCCATGGCACCTGAGAAACCCGGAAGGATCCTCCGGGCAGGTTATTGAGTGATAGTTAGACTTGGATAGCTCTAAGATCATCTGGTTGCCTATCTTTGCTTGCAGTGGTGCTCATTCCGGAAAGTATATATAGATAGAGAGCGGCAGTCTGGTCAGATTCGTAGCTAAGAATGCCCCGACTTTTTATCATAGCCCTGTTTCCTGATACAACCATTAAAACTAGCTACTTAGCTCTGTCGCGTCACTAACAACACCAAGACCTCTTCTGAAAGACAAGTTCTCACTGGCTATGGAAAGCCGGCTCTTTTTGACACGACAAGTAATTGCATCCAAACGCCACTCACAGTTGAGATCATTTGTATTGTTTCCCACTCTACACAATCTTGTACCCTTGAAGAGCATCTGAATATGTTTCGTTAATTCCCGTACGGTCTCATCGGCGGTCCAACTCCCAAGAGACCTTACCGAGTGAAGTTTTCCAGTCAAAAAGAAACGAGATAAGATATGGCATGGGTCAAGAAAGTTTCTATGTAATTGTAAACCTATAGATCTCATTGGAGTCATTATCGCGCGACTTTCTCCTGTGACGTTTTCCAAGGCTTGGCACCATGAGTCTGTTGCGTCATCATCCACCATCAAGAAAAATAAGATTGCAAAAGCCAAGCAACGCCGAGCTTTGCCTAGAAGCTTGTACGAATGCCTTAAGCTTATCGGGCCCCTGTAATTGGTCCGTCTTGTTTCCAACAGAGAGCCCAAGCGCGTGGAATCAAGGTTGTCGATCCCGGCGTGTCTTGGGGGGGGACGTGGTGCATTGCTTTGGCTCGTTTTCAAGAGTTTGGGGTCTTGGCGGGAGGAAATGTTGACGTACGAGGTCTTGGTATGAGGGCATCTTTCGCTTTACCTCTAGCCAGCACCAGGATTTTATAATCGCTCTAGCCCTCGACACTTCCCTTAGACATTATCTCTTCTCCAAGTCCATACCCACTTGTTGAGTGCACTCTCCTCAATGGCAGAACGGAGAGACACACCAAACTCCCTTGCGGGCCACCCAGTCCGTTCCTCAACCCACGTCCAATATCTTAACGACAAGGAGATTGATGAGTTTCTCGATGACCTTGATCACAATGGGGATGGTTACATCAACTACGAAGAAGTCGAGAGGAAGCTTGACGAAACTCACCATGAACTCGTTCCCAAGCCCAGTTCTCACCACGTCATACGGCGCGACCACGATGGCGAAGACGACCGCGCTCGACATTCTTTCCTGAGGAGCATCATGGGCTCCGATGCCGAGCGCATTCCAAGGAACGACTTTGCCAAGCTCGTTCGCCAGTGGAGGATCCCGTCTCTACAACAAGCCAAAAAGGAGGAAGAGGATGAAAAGAGCTACATCAAGCGTCTACCGGGTTGGCGAAGGATTCGTTCCTACTGGGCAGTTCACGGCCCAGAGATTGTCTTTATCGGCCTCGTCATCTCTTCGCAGTGCGCCTTTGGCGTATGGCAGCTGGTCAAGTACCAAACAACACCGCAATATCGCGCTGCTTTCGGCTGGGGTGTCGTCATGGCCAAGACATGCGCTGGAGCTTTATATCCGACCTTCTTCTTCCTCATCCTCAGCATGTCGCGTTACTTTTCCACGTGGCTTCGCAGGTCTTATCACATCTCGCGTTTTCTTAACTGGGACCTGTCTCAGAAGTTTCACATTCGCATCTCCTGCGTTGCCATCCTTCTCGCGACATTGCACGCGCTTGGCCATCTGACAGGCTCCTTTGTGCACGGCAGCGACCGAGCGAATGAACAAGAGGTTGCCGATGTACTTGGGCCTGAGATGGTGCCCCGTCCTTATATCGAATATGTTCGATCCCTGCCTGGCTTTACCGGAATCACAGCCCTTGGCCTGTTTTACTTGCTGTCACTCTTGAGCATGCCTCAGGTTCGCAAGTGGAACTACGAGGTCTTCCAGCTGGGCCACTTGCTCATGTTCCCGATTATCGGCCTCATGATGGCGCACGGCACTGCTGCATTACTTCAATGGCCCATGTTTGGCTACTTTCTCGCCTTCCCAACGCTTCTCGTGATCGTGGAGCGAATTGTTCGGGTGTTTCTGGGATTCCATCGCATAAACGCCACCATGAAAGTTCTGGACAAGGAGACTGTCGAAATCACGGCTGTCATTCCGAGTGAACGGCTCTGGAAGTACAAGGCAGGCCAGTATGTCTTCCTCCAAGTTCCACAGATCAGCTTCTTCCAGTGGCATCCCTTTACGGTTTCTTTCTGTCGCGGCCAGAAGATGATGCTACATATCAAGACGGATGGAAACTGGACGAGAAGATTGCACCAGCTGGGGGGTGAGTCAGGGGAGTGCAACATCGAGATTGGAATCAATGGACCGTTTGGTGCCCCGGCCCAGCGGTTCTATGACTTCAGCCATTCCATCATCATCGGTGCCGGCATTGGCGTCACCCCTTTCTCGGGCATCCTCGCCGATCTGCAATACAACGATGATCTGGATCACGGCGGCCCGGGTGACAATGCGCCGCGCGGCCGTCATGACTCGGATGCCACTGTCAACGACACCTCGAGTCAGCCAAATCAGCACACTGTCCAACCAGACGTCTTGAATGAAAACAAGAAGCCCCAGGCTGATGAGGCGCACACATTCTCAAAAGACTATCGCCGTGTGGACTTTCATTGGATGGTCCGCGAGCGAAACTACCTTCGATGGTTCTCCGATCTACTCAACGACGTCTCGAGGAGCCAGGAGTGGCATCGTGAGCACGAGGTTCACCCGCACCTCGATATCCGCATCAACACCCATGTGACGGCAAAGCGAAAGGATATCTCTACTCACGTCTACCGCTGGTTACTTGAGATGCACCGCACCGATGAGCATCCTGCCTCTCCTCTAACTGGTCTGCTGAATCCTACTCACTTTGGTCGTCCAGACTTTGAGAAGATTCTTGATGAGCACTATGAGGAGATGCTCAAGTTCCGGGCCAGCAAGCGGATGAATGAGAGAGAAAAGACTAGCGAGGAGGATGAGGAGGATGAAGAGTTAAAGGTGGGCGTCTTTTACTGTGGTGCGCCGGTTGTCGGTGAAATCCTAGCAGACAAGTGTCGTGAACTCTCCACAAGAGGGCGTCAAGACGGAAGCAAGCTAGAGTATCACTTTATGATTGAAGTATTTGGTTGAGTTGAGGAGTAGTACTATTATGCTATAAATCTCTTAATCTAACGCCCGTAGTGCCTTTGGTACAGGCCATGCCTGGCAGTCTTTGAACATCTTCACGATGCCTTTCAGAGCCTCTCGTTCCCATGGGTCTGTAAAGTAGTTGCCGTATAACTGAATCGCCAAGGTCGCGTTCACTAGAGCTGGTGGTGTTTCCGGGTGTTGGACGGCGGTACTGCAGACGTCAAGTACCAGGGACCTCACGTCATTTTCAGCTCTTCGGTAAGCTGCACGGGCATCTGCATCACCTCGTCTGCGATGAGTTAGCGACAATCAAGAAAAGACCTGGGAAAGGAGGGTTACCCGAGAAATGGGGATTCAGCAACCAGAATCATCTTGGCCATCATCATATGCTGCATACCCGTGAGGGCAATATTTGACGCGTACCATATCGTCGGCAACACCTCCCCCTTTGTCCTGTCCGGGGGTCGGGAGAGGATAGGGGCAAATCGCCCCACAATGTATTGTTCAAGATATCTCTCCTGTTCCTTGAGTCTCTCTTTTGGAAGTTAGTGTATCGTAGCAAATTTGGGAGAACGAAACTCACGCCAACCAGTTTCAGACTTGTCCTCAAACAGCCACTTTGTGACCTGGCTGGTGTGAAAGATGAGTTTGTTGGCTGGCGAGATATCTGCCCATTCGGCCGGTGGCTCTACCATTTGTGGCGAGTACCCCCGTCGAAGAGCGTAGTAGACCTCTTGTCTCAATGCTATCCAATATGACGCGTTCAAAAGCTCTCGGTGGTGAACCAAGTCATCCGAGGTCAGACTTCGAAGTACAGCGTTGAGGATAGCGAGAAAGTTGACCCGTTCGTCCACAGGCCCTTCAGCTGTGCTATCGTCGTCCTCCTCATCGTCCATCTCTTCAAATTGGCGCAATACCACAGCCGTCGTGACAATTAGCTCGCGTGCCTCTCCGTCCCTAGTTGTGTGGAACTCTTTGAGCACGGGAATGCACTTTAGCATGTACTCGACGGCGGCGCCTGGCGTGAGGTTCGGCAAGTGTTGACCGCGGTATACTATCCCTTGAGGTGTTTTGAAGGTGGCGACGCGACACATCCGGCGTGTCGAAACGGCAAAAATCGCGTTGAGAAGGGGTGGGTATTTTCGAGCCCGCTCAGGGACGAGGAGTTGAAAGAGTCGTTGGGGGTCAACTAGATCAAACTGTATCGCAGTCAGTCCGCATTCCTATCTTCAAGTGTGTTTCCCAAGTTACCCAGTGTGATAGCTCTTCGACAAAGTATCGAAGAAGGCAGGCTTCTTGCACGCCATCCAACGGTCGATCCTGGTCCTGTGGTGGCTCAAGGCTGTGAAGTATACCGCCCCAGGAAGGTCCGCGCTGTGATAACACTGGTAAGTGTTGGGCAGGCACATGCCTATAGTTTGATGGGGTTGAATGTGAAAGATGCTCCACACTTGACGGCGATGGTATCATGCCATCCGAGCCTGCGGAATGGAGGATTGTAGAACTGCCGGGAGTCGTCGGTGAGGCCGCTGTGGCGAGAGTCTGATGTGATACCACTGTTGGTGCCTCCGCTTGGATGTGGGCCAGATCCGTCCTGTCATCAATAGAGAAGCTATCCCCGTGTGTGGGTGGTGAGTTCAACCGCGCATTAGTATCCCGTTCTGCGGCGATCCTCCGAGCTGGACGTTTCGGTCCAGTATGAAGTCTGACTATGCATATATATCAGAACTGATCAACAGAAAGGTGGCAATCAGTCTCACATTCTTTTGCGTTGCTATTGACCCAGTTTTGTGTCTCGGGGAACTGCGCGTCATACTTGGCAGAAGAGCCATGTCTGAAGGGTCGTTTCCGTCCTAGACGGATACACTCGAGTCCCTTTGTTCGACATCGATTACATTGAGGTATATCATCGTCACCTACATGATACGACACGGTAAGACACGGTCAACCATCTCAAATGCCAAGCAGGGAGACTCAGGAACTCGGCTGCATACAGGGGCATGCTTACATTTAAGGTGCTTCCCTATCTCGGAGACGCCACATTAGTCAGCCGCCCTACACTAGACGATAGCTTATCGCTCATACCTTTGCATTCCGAACAGGGATTTTTTAAAGAGGGCATGCCGTCACGCACCCGTGGCTCGGATCTTGATGTCAGAGTGTGATAGACAGAGGCTGAAGAATGTAGCAAGACTCGGCGAAAGTGGACCGTGGCTCCTTCCCTAGGCCCACTCTGTGCGGGGTAAACGCGAGCTTCCTCGGCCAAAGTTGCTAAAAATTGCCACGGAAGGAAGTAATCCCGAGCTCGTGACCTGCTGTAGGGTAGGGTCAAAGGATGACCAAGGAGAACAATTGTTAGGAATAGGACCACGAGTTTAGGCTCGAAACTTAGATATTGGCATCTAGTAAAGTTGTTGTACAGTTGGAATGTTCAGGGCCTTTTTTTGGATTGGTTTTTAAACGGTTATGAACGGTGGTGCGGGAAAAAGGCCGAATTCATAAGTTGCGGTGTTGTGAAATAGCAATATTCAATGTTCCCGAGCCACTACTCAAACAAACTGCAGTCTCAGATATGGAAGAACAAACTCAAATAGCAATGAATTTGGGATCGGGAGTTGAGAAGCCTCTAAGAAATCAATAGTACAGTACAGAAAATTTAATCAAGGTGAAGAATGGACAGGCTGGACGGCTTGCACACACCTGCGCCTGTTGTCTGAAGGTGCATAAAGCTGACCACCTGCTACGGAAGAAAGCTACAAAAATATCACAATGCCAATGAGAAAAAGTTCATGGCATGGATTGTTCGAATTTCATACCTACTGTAGCATCACCCTAGCAATCAACTCCCCAGACAGACACCGGCAACGCGTTCTCATCATGCCAAGGGGACAACCATCCATGTTAACTACGATCACGTTGAACAACAAATCGCCTCTGAGTGAGAGCAATTTTAACTTCAAGGAAATTACCTAGATTACCAGGAGATGCATCGTGTGGAATATGCGATTCCCACGATGATGTTCCCGGGCGGAACACTGAGTGAACAATGCCACTGTAATTTCAACTCTCCATCGACAGCCCATTCCGGTCTTTGTTGAGAGAAAGAGAGGCCGCACCGCAGACTGAAGAATTTCATGGGGACACATGTCGTCGACGCGCCTTTGACATCCCACTGCTGTTGTCTTCCCAATATCCAAGCACTAACCCGAGGTCTCCCCGATCTACTGGCTTGATGATTCAATTTGTAATTGGCAAAGCTGAACAACTCCACAGCCTATTACACCGTTAATGCACTGGAATTAAGGTTATTGGATCCGTCCGTATGGGTCGAGCGATACAAGTCTGGACTGATCTAGCGAATGATGCAACCAGAGGATCCTCTGTTCGTCATTGTCGCAGTGAACCTGGAATATCGGATAGAGTGGGATATGCCGCCATTGAGACCTTTGTCCAAAAATCGATCGGAAGAGCCGAAGTGATGGGAATGCATATGCCCTGGTCCCCCTTTTCGGTGAATGCGGCCTCAGCGGCCAAAGGATTCCTCGGCAAAGGCGCAATTGTGACAATCACACCGAAAAGTCAAACCTGTCAGATCTTGGTGAACAAGGTCAAGCATTACGAGATGATTGTAGTCAATTCAAGGCCTGCAGGAAGGTGGAGGGACCGAGAACGATTGTGTTATGCCAAGCTTCATGATCTCCCACTCGGCCCCATTTGCCGCGACCGCTTTTCTCGGAATGTCTCTACTACTGGGGCCACCCTTGGATAAAGATGCGCAACCAGCGGGGACCCCGACTCGGCGGTGGTGGGTTGGAGCACCCCGGGGATGTGAGCTTTTCCGGTGTCTGTGGGTGGAGAGATGAGGTGCGAGTCAGGTAGGGATCTGAGCTGATCGCGTGGGATGAGACTGGCAACGGCCGCTGGGAGAATTTCTGTTGCCACCTGAAAGGCTATTTGGCTTTACAGATAGTTATTTAGAGTCTGACAAAGATTCTTAAACATGGGGGACGCGCCGTCTGGTTGATGTGTGTGACCGGAATCGCATATGCATCAAGTTCCTCCATCTGCGCTCTTTTCACCAGCTTCAGGCATGGCCCAGAATTCTATAAGAAGCCAAACGGAAATCCTATTTTCAGCCGGTGCCGAACTTCCACTTTTCGCCCTGCCATTAAACCCCATGTAGAAAAGCCTCGGGAAACGCGCCATCACCATCGCCACGAGGCCGTTCATCCCACCAAGCTTAAACCCAACGGGAGGCTTGCCGAGACATCTCGAGCCAATGGCCAAGACCATATTAGCCATTCAGCCATCAAATCCACTGCATTATTGCCGTTGAAAGACCACTAATTGAGACGGTTTCGCTGTCGTCATCTTGCGGCTTGCCACGCGCCACGGTCTGGACGAACGCCCCCACTGGGACGATGGAAAGTCGAAGGATGCACGGCGAGATCTTGGCTCCCGAATAAGTTATTGCCAAGTTTATGACCAACAAGGGGGCTCCCGGGTCTGCCCATATCCCCGTAGCCCCGGGTTCCCAAGCAGTACCCCTAGCCTAACCCACTTTGGGGAGCTCTTTTAGCTCAAAGGTAGGGGGGAAATCTAGACTACCCATACGCTATCTCGACTTCAGATGTCGTTATCGGTCAATTTTTCGGACATCCCACTAGCGAGCTTCATATTTGCCCATGACCTCATCCCATCCTAGCTATGGCGAAAACGGGTCAGGGTGCGTTTTACTGGTTGTCGTTTGGTGCCAATGTTTCTGAACACGACGTAAACTGTCTCTTTTTGGAAGGAGCTTAAGTTCTACTCGTGTCTTATCTGAAGGCGAAAATTAATCAGGTAGGTGCGAGGTCTTGTGTATGGTTGGGGGTTATGAGATTGAGTTGGCAGTGCGACTGTGTGCTTGGTTATGGTGCAACACACGAAGATCCATGCCATTTACAGCTTTCGCGGGAGACAGTGGCGGTACTTTCGCATTGTATCTCCTTGTAAAGCCCACTGTAAAAGCATAATCTATTGTCGCTGCATTGATACTATCTGAGTCCAAGCTTGTTCAGATGAGACGAGCTGATTTGGACCCAGGCACAAAGTCTATATCACCCTTGAATAGATGGTGCCACTAGCAGCAGGCAAGTCAGATAGCCTGCATGGTCGGGATCCCACTCCGAACCGCCAAAGTTTGTGGGGTCATATGTGTTGGTCGAGGGAGTACAGAAGTAAGGTTGCCAGGGTCCATGGCAAACTTTATGGCCTTGGAGGAGGATTGTATCATTCTCGGCGATATTGGCGTAAAGTGTATCTCAAACTATCTCAAATTGAATATATACCTTGACTTTTGCTCTAACGTTTCAGCGTCTCATCCCATCGCCACTTCTCAGCCTCAGCGCTTCAACGCCAGCAACAACACCAGTACGCGAGACATCGCGTCCTGCCGGCACCCTTTCCTCTTGTTGTCTGTCACACACATTGTGCAGTAACCATGGGGTTCGCAGGCCTTTTTGACGGCTCCAAGAGCACGGCCCACGTTTCAACCGACCCCGAAGCCAGCGACTCTGAGCCCTCTGTCATTCACGATGGTGGTCTCGCATACACGCGTGTCAAGGGAGGTAACGGCTCCAAGCCCTCCTATCAGGAGGCTGTTGGTGCCCCGGTTGAGTCCAAGTCTCCTCTTGGGTATCATGTGGGATGGCTCACTGTCATCTTTCTCAACGTCAGTGAGTAGTATCTCGCCTCGCTGTTGGAGAACCGAGACTGACTTTGTTGCAGACATGATGATTGGAACTGGTATCTTCTCGACACGTAAGATCACCAAATAACCGGCATTGGGTAATCTCATACTAAACAACCTCTAGCTGCGAGTATCTTGAACCGATCTGGTTCCGTCGGCTTGGCCCTCTTCATCTGGGTCATCGGTTTCTTTATGGCTGCCGCTGGTTTCACGGTCTACCTGGAGCTGGCAAGCTATTTCCCCAACCGAAGTGGTTCCGAGGTGGTGTACCTTGAGCAGGCCTATCCCAGGCCCAAGCACTTCTTCCCCGTCACCTTTGCAGTCCAGTCGGTCATCCTCTCTTTCAGCAGCAGCAATGCAGTCGGTATGTCATGACAGATTTTACATCCAAGTTCTCAAACTAACAGCGTCTAGTTCTTTCTCGATATCTTTGGAGAATGACTGGTGATACACCTAGCGAGTGGCAGATGCGAGGCGTGGCCATTGCTGCTTACACCCTCGCCGTCATCTTTGTGGTTGCCAGCAACAAGTATTCACTGTGGCTGGTCAACTTTATCGGCGCACTGAAGCTCCTCACTCTGGTCTTGTTCGTCAACCTACTGCATTTCATCCCTCCAGGCACTAACAACATATTACAGCATTAGTATCGCCGGCCTTGTCGTCCTTGGTGGACACGTCGACCGAATTCCCGATCCCAAGGCCAACTTCCGCAACGCTTTCGACGGTGAAACACCCAATGGTAACGATCTAGCTAGTGCATTCGTCAGTATCGTCTTTTCCTACGCCGGATACTGGAATGCCTTCAACGTGGTCAACGAGATCCAGAACCCCATCCCTACTCTCAAGCGAAACGGCACTGTTTCTCTGCTCACTGTGGCTATCCTTTACATGCTTTGCAACATTGCCTACTTCGCCGTCGTGCCCAAGGCGGAGTTTGCTGAGGCTAGCGAGATTGCCGCCTCCGTTTTCTTTTCCAAGCTGTTCGGAGGATCAAGGGCTGCCGCCAACGTGCTCAACTTCCTCGTTCTTCTCAGTGCCTTTGGTAACCTCCTGGCTGTGTTGATCGGCTCTGGACGAATGATCCGTGAGATTGGAAGGTGAGTTGCTGGTCCCTGGGTTGACAAGTGGTATGCTAATCTCGTTCCCCAGGCAAGGCGTGTTGCCCTTTACCAACTTCTGGGTCTCTACGAAACCTTTCGGAACACCTTTGGGCCCATACTTTGTGAAATGGGTGCTTACATTCATCATGATTGTTGCTCCTTCAGCTGGTGATGCATTCACCTTTGGTACGTGGACCTTGTCGCACATTGAGATTTGGTGAGGCTTTGGTCTAACATCCCTTCCAGTTGTGAGCTTGGGTACTTACCCAGATGCCATGTTCAAGTTTGCTATGGCTGCTGGAGTCTATGTTCTCCGAAAGAGAAGAAAGCAGGCCAGGATCAACACCGATGACTTCCAGGCTTGGCATGTGGCTGTCATTTTCTACATCCTCATCCAGGTCTTCATTCTTGTTATGCCTTGGTGGCCTCCTAAGGGCGGCCCTTATGCCGGAGATGTCAGTTTCTGGTATGCCACTTACTGTGTGGTTGGTATTGCCATGTAAGTCCTTCTGCTCCAACTATCCCTATGTCTTACTAACACCGAGCTTAGTGTTATTATTTGCGGCCTCTACTACGTCTTCTGGATGCACCTCCTACCCAAGTGGAAGGGCTACCAGATCCGCACTGAAATCACCAACGTTGACGATAACGGAGCCAATACCCATCGCCTGGTTAGAATTCCCAACGCTGGGGTCGCCAAGTGGGATGAGGAGCACGATGAGGCTGGTAACTTGCGCCAGAGGCGTGTGCCCAGCTCAGGAGACTCGGGTAAGGAGTAAATGGAGAAGACTCGAGCGAGTAAGATGGGTGGTCAATCTGAAATTTGCAAGCCAAAGCCTGAGGACGAACTTGTCCCTGCTATAGATATCCTGCAGTTGAATTCATCCTTCATTCAATCATGACAATAAAGTCTCTTGCCATTGAATTTTCGAAGAACAGCGATATGCCTCGGATAGTAGCTGACCTGACGCAGTAAGTAATCAATATAATATATAGGTATAAGAATAACATCGTGTCAAGTATTAGGATACGTGATGTTATGTCATAAACGCTCGATGATGCTTTCGCAGATAGTTTCTAATTAGGTGGTCTCATGCCAATCATCTTAGAATACTCGTACTCATATGAATCATACGTGATTTCATTAGGAATGCATGCCCTCGTTGCTAAAAGACGAAATTTGAACCTAACACCATGCAATAAACTTGATACACTAGAACCAATCCTACTCCTTCGCATTGCTTGTGCAGGTCCATGGTTTTGTGGTGCTGTCCTTAGCAATAGCCTCAATGGAAGCCCACAGACCAACAACACAGATCAACAGACCTGTAAGGAACAGGAGCACGTTGGAAACAAATCGACATGTCTGCTTCCAGTCCTTGAACCAGTTTCCATGGTGCATCCAAAGCCAGAAGATTCCGGGTAGACCGTAAGAGAACCAACTTGCGAACAGGGCGCAAATGAGTCCTAGCAGATTGTTGAAGATGGGGATCGACTCGGCAATCACCATAGAGATGGCCCAGGTTGCAAAAGTGATGCCGAACCAGGCAAAGTTGGAGAGTTTTGTTCGTCGGATCATGTGCTTGGTGTTGCGGAAAAGTCTGGAGAAGATGTAGGAGGAGGCGACATGGCCGTAAATGACACCAGCAATCACAATGGCTGAGGTGATGTTAATACAGATTTTTTAGTTTTTACTGAGGGAAGATAACTTACTGGGAATGGCAATGCCCCAGATCGCCTTTCGCATTGTACTCGAGCCGGCGGCAGAAAGGGCAGGCGAGGGAACATCAGGACCGACGAAAACGTAGATGACGATGGCGGCGAGGAGATAGAGAGTCGTGTCGACGATCTGGAGGAATGCCAAAGCCTTTGGCCAATCCTCGGGCTTCTTGAACTCGGCGATGACACTAAAGAAGCAAGAATGACTCGCTAGAGAAGATGTTAGAGACATGATACGGGATAGAACGGATGTGGGCGCTCGTACAGAAAGAAATGGCGATGTTGGTGACAGCCAGAAATGCGCTTGTGAAACCAAGCTCTCGCGCAATGTGGAAGCTTCCGGAGCCAATGGGTCGCTCAGCTGCAACGTCTCCAACAGTAATGAGAACCGCTGTCGTGATGGACAAGCAGGCTAGAAATAAATGTCAGCTTGTAAGTTAAGGATGCAGCGTCAGCGGAAATCTCACAGGCAATCGACATGTAGCTCGTATACTTCAGAGTCCTGGGAAGGTTGAGAACCCAGAACACGGCCAGACCAACAACCGCCCACACAATGGTGCACGTAGAGCTGCCAGTGAGGGTATTCAGGCAGATGGTCCAGGTCAACAGATGGCTGCCCATGACAAAGACCTGGAAGATAACCTGTGCCCAGCCAAAGAACTCCTGGAAGACGCGTCCCATTCCGATCGACTTTCCAATGACTTCCACTGCATCTCCGAAATTTTGGACGAACGGGTACTGTTTTCTGAATTCGGCGAGGACGAGACCAGAGTATGTTGACAGGCAGCCCATGACGAGGATCAGAACGATTCCGGGTACAAGGCCGACGGTAGCGAGCACTGAAGGTAGCGAAAGAATTCCGAGGGAGACGGTTTCTGCGATCAAGACGATTCCTCCTTGCCTAGAACTTGGTCAGCACCAGTTGTCACAGAGTCGCGAGACTGTACCTACCACCACGTCAAAGTCTTGTAATCGATCAATTCCCCGTCCTCTCCATCCAACACCCTGCTACCGCTATCCACCGCGGTGTCGAAAGTAGGGGGAGCTTCGTTGTTGACAGCCTTTTCCGCGTCTGGGACAGCATCATGATGCTTTGGTGCTTGAAAGTCTGCCATTGTGGTCTTGAGGAATGTGTGGTTCAACGATATACGTTCGCGAGGACACTTCCTTTATGAGGCCTCGGCGAAATTCGCGGGGTAGGTAAATAAGAAATTGGCTTTCTGGAGAAGAAGAAAATGCAGCCTCAAAGGTTTAAAGAAGGTTCCGGGGGCGAACGCGGTCCGCCGGCACCGGTCATTAACAAGAAAAAAAAAACATCACATCAAGTCGAGTCAAGCCGACCCACAGATGAACTTTCGGGCGATGCCGATGACACCGCGCACCGAGTTCGGCCTGAATATTCATTAATGGTAGGTGAAGCTATTTAGCAGATCTTGCTAGGCTAAGGGACCTAGAACGAGATCGGCCAAGACATCGAATCACCCAACTGCCGGGATTCATGATTGCAGGGGATTAATGCAGCCGAATTCTAGGGCTGGGTGATGGAAATTGAGTAATGGTTACGTTATGGTCCCACAAGTTGGTAAATCTTCAAAGGCCGTTTGTCGTCTGATGCCCACGAGCTCTCCACAATCATGAGCCAGAGACTTAAGTAATCTCGAACGTCTCCCTAGGAAGAGCACGTTCTTTAACGATCTGAATCTTGCAGCTATGATCAGTACCGTGCTGCTTGAGCTGTCGCAAAGATGTCTGACATCATGACGCGCTTAACGTAGGTTGTTAAACTTTTCAGCCTCCTTTGACAAGTGCATGCAAGCTTTTTCTCCCCTGTCGGAGGCTCAAATGCCGCTGGTTCTAGCCGATTTCTGGAATCGTTAAAACCTTTCTAGCGTACTTGCTCCATCCAATGACAGACGCTGAAGCCTTTACTCGAGTCATAGTGGATCTTTTCCCTTGCCACCATTCGCCCGCCGATCACGGTCCGAGGTGGTTCGTTCGGAGCTTGCGATGCTTGGCCAGGAACGTTGATGGAGACGCCGTGGCATGGATTTGTTAGTATGGAGCCGCGAGTTCAGACCGCCCCGGGGAGGTTCAGGCTTCTCCGAACAGCCAGAAACACGGCGGCTCTTTTGGCGAAATGGGAGCCTCAAAGAGTGGGTGCACAACGACCCTTGAATTTTCCAAGGGTCATGTGCTTGGCAGCCTCCAAGGTGCCACTCCGGGGTAGTACATATACTCGAAAGCTTGTCTCACAAATCACTGTACTCTCGTTGGCGTAACCTTGCTCTTTACTTTATGGCAGAAGTTATCCCCAGAATATTAATAAGCCGCTGATGCGAGCTGGTGCCGGCGGGGTAGCATATATTAACACACTCATAGATAGTGGGGATCACTAAGTCTGGCCCGAATGGTCATGTTGCCAGTATCTACACATCTTTGTAGCTTCGTGGGACCAAAAGTCATGAGAAGAGAGAAGACCAATGGTTATGAAGCATTCTGCATATTCCGGCTTACTAGTGTAAAACTGACTACCTATGGTATGCGTGCTGAGCCATGATCAACAGCTGCTCCCTGTGAAACCATTGACGGAGTTGGCCACCCAACCTAGGATCTTCACCCCTTGCGCTTGGTCAGAGACCAGAAAATGACATATTGAGCCCCCCCAAGCCGCATGCAAAGGAAATAGGTTGAAAAACGTCGAGGAGGAGGGTGACAAGGCTTACGGCCATGAAAGCGGCTTAAAGCTGAAAGTCGTCGCTGGGAGCCTTGCAGCAAGTCCAGCAAGGCTGGTTGGCAGTGCCCTACGAGTTTGTCAGCATTATAGGCAATGGAATTTCTCTTGCCAATGGACTATGTTACCATGTTGTTCGAGTACTAAGTCATGTTAGTGAACCTTAAATTGAGGCGAAAGATGGGACAGTTGACACTTACCCAGCCATTAGGGCAGGTGGGCACGGAAGGCCAGCACACTCTCAAGCAGACCTCAAATTTCGCAGGGTGGAGATCTCCCTTTGGCGCGGACCCTTGAGCATGATAGGAGGAAGGTTGCGAGACTTGGATACGAAGACTAGAGTCCAATTAGCGAAACCATTCACTGATATGGCAAAAGACTTGCGTGATGTCTTCGTTGGTTTTGCCGGAAGACCAGGGCATGGCAGCGATGCCATGGGCGAGGAAGAGGATGGAAGCAGCAGAGAACTTCATGTTGATTTGCGTGTTGGAAACGAGGTATGTAGATGTGCGTGGAAAGAAGATGCTCGAGTCTGAATGAGTTTGGTGGTAGATTCTTGTCGAGATAAACCGACACCTTTATATAGTATTGCCGACACAAGCTTAACCCATAACGCGCGAATATGAACCCTCAGTTCGCTCTTTCGTTTTCGTGCACATGTAGCCATTTCCCCTCGCCAATCTACTGATGAACCCGTGATTGGCTGTGTGACGACTCCGGATCAACTTGTGGGTGGCTGAAATGACGGCTTCCGATGTTGTGTGATATACTGTACGACATAGATCGACGCGGTTCAGGCAACCTTTCTGTAGTCGTTGTTGTAAGACACTGGTGGCGGAAAAATAAATACTCTTTTAGGATAGCCGCGCAAATACATAAGAATACTACTTAGCTCGTGAAGATATCTACAAGTTGACGTTGAGCTGGTCTGCCATATATGCTTCGAACACTCTTAGATCAGGACACAACTAAGTCTCTCAACCGACTCTCTCTATCAGACTGCCATGCTCATACGTGTTTCATAAGTGGTGAGTTGTCTTACGAGACTGAGACCAAGACTTGCTCATGTCCTATCGACTCACGTAGTAAAACACGACATACAACACGGCAGGGAAATGATCCTGGTGGTACGGCTTGTCTCTGAAGAATTAGTCTCTTTGGCCAAATGCCAGGGCGATCGGCATTTGCGTCATCCATTCGAGTCAGATTCATCGGGTCCTCGGCAGAGAGGTTCGGGTTCCTCGGGCCAGGGACTTTTGGTTACTTGTATCCAGTTGTTGTGCAACATGTGATACGGTACACCAAGGGGAATACTTCATAGAGCACTGGTTCAAATGGGTGGACCAACAGGGGGCTTCCCTCAACTGTTGTTAAGGGTTTATCATTGTCCACACAAAGTGTTATCGTAGATAATTAATAACTATCTCATTTGGTTTTATGACTAGTGACCCTTATACAGACGTCGCTGACGAAAAAACAATAACCACAGAATCGTGACGTCGTCCTCGGAACTGTCCCGGCGGGCCCTGTGGGTCTGTTTGGATTGGCTACGGAATGTCTCCGTAGCGGTACGTATGTCGGTATCCTTCCGACCCCTCGCAGCCATAGACTACCCCTAGGGTAGATGCGAGACTCGACTCGTATGGGCATGATAAGAAAATGTTCTTTTGAACTATTATTATTCCGGGTCTGCCATTGTCGAGGATGTTTCTCAAGCCAACTCGTTTTCACATCAAATCACCATCGCCAAACTTAAACTATGATCGATCAAGTCGGCCAGTATTTCCTTCACTCTAGTGGAAGGACGAGGATCTTTGCGTTTAGCTTGACAATTACCGTGTTGGTATTGTTGGTATTCGTGCTTGTGGCTCAGTACTTCAAGCCCGCAGGAAAACGGAACCTCAAAGATGGTCGCAAATCTCAACTTCCTCCTGGCCCAGGCGGCCTTCCCATCCTTGGGAACCTGCTTAGCTTGAGGGACGGGCGCCACGATCCAAACCACGCTTTTGTAAGTTTCGCGTGTCCGAGTATAAACAGTACTGAAAATGGAACAAGCTCCGGCACATTGCCAGCTTTGGAGAAATGACGACTGTGCATCTCGGCTCCAAAACATGGATATTCCTCAACTCTCACCGTACCGTCTCCGAGATTATAGCCAAACGCGGTAGCGCAACAAATACGAGATCTCCCATGCCCATATCCAGTGGCCTAGTAAGCCGTGATGGCAGGTCATTAGTACTTCCTCAAGAGACCTGGACTGAACGTCGACGAGTGATGCATAGTCTGCTCAGTGGCACGGCCTTGAAGCAATATGGAGAGTGGCAGGAGCTCGAAAGCACCCAGATGATGGCAGAATACCTCTTCAAACCCGAAAAGTGGTACAAGCATCATTATCGCTATGCAAACTCGGTCGTTCATCGAATTGCTCTTGGAGAGCGTCTGGGAAAATCGACTCAAGAGCTGACAGACCTTCAAAACTGCGTCACCTTTTTCGTTGGAAGTATTGGATCCAGCATCATCGATTGGTTTCCTGATCTCGCCAAGTTGCCCAAGTTCATGCAGCCGTGGCGTCGTCACTGGCAAACTCTGGGCGACTGGAACTACGACGTATACAACTCATGGTGGGCGCCTATCCGAAAACAAGTGGAAGAGGGGACTGCGCCGCCATCCTTTGTGCGTGACGTGCTTCTGAACAAAGATACGAGATACAAGGGAGATGACCAGGACTGCATGTATGTTGCGATGCAGCTCATCGAGGCGGGGAGTGACACTACACGAGAGGCGCTCAACATCATGGTCATGGCAATGTTGGAGTATCCTGAACCATTCCGCAAGGCAAGAGGCGAGATTGATCAGCTATGTGGTATCGGGGAGCAAGCACGTCTACCTGTTCTCTCAGACATGGAAGATCTGCGCTTTATATGCGCGATCGCCAAGGAAATCTTGCGTTGGCGGCCCATCTTCATCGTCACCCCAGATCATGTTGCTTCACAGGATATTGAGTTTGAGGACTACAGGTTTCCAGCCGGCACGGGGTTTGTCATTAACGAAGTCGCAGTGGGTAGCGAGTGCGAAAACCCTGACATGTTTTATCCGGAACGATGGATGAACGGCCATGAAACCGACATCAGCCATGGGCTCTGGCAGTTTGGAGGAGGTAGACGCATCTGTGTCGGGTATCGGTTGGCCCAGAGAAGCTTGTTCATTAATATTGCGAGACTTATTCAGTGCATCGACTTCAAGGCGGTTCGTTAAGCTCAACCATGGTTTTGGAACTAGTTACTGACAAGATGCATAGGATGGCCCGTATAATGGGAGAATCCTCAACCAGGAATCGACAGATGAGCCTTTCCCGGTCAAGGCAACCGTCCGAAGCAGGGAATACGAGAGGTTGATTGTCGAGGAAGCCACTAGGGCTGGCGTTTTGGATAATGCGAAAATCGATCGAGATTAGTCGGATAGGGCGGTATTATAAGATAAAACTCTTTACAATGCTGGCTGTGTACCTCTTGTGTGAATTTGGTCACATTTCCAAAACAGGCAATTCTACTCCCGATACCGATACCGATGCCGATACCGATACCGATAACGAGGACGATCTTTTCTAATTTGGGCCTGGTCTGTAACGTAGAAGAACCTCGGAAAGGACAACGATTTTTCGTATAATCATCTCCTTTCCAGTCCCTGCGAGATCCTTCATGTTCAACACCTGGCCTGGCGAAAACGGGGCATGATCAATTTTGGAATTAAGTATCATCAATCGACCATCTGAACTCTTCCATATTAAACACAGTCCTACTTGAAGTTTGCCAGGAGGGACTTTGCCTCTAGAACGTCTGCCCTTCTGAAGATATTACTCCGTTTTTCGACATCATCTTCTACTCTTGCCAAATGCCTCGACTAGGACATCAAAAATCTCGGAAGGGATGCCTCCTATGCAAGCGACGGCGCGTCAAGGTACTTGGTCTTAAATTCCGGTCAATATGGAGGACAAGTGACTGATATTGTGCAGTGCGATGAAGGTAAACCGTGTTCAGCTTGTGCTAGACATGAATTGAACTGTGTCTACGAAAATTCAGCGCCTTCTCGGAAGAAGAGTAAAAAGGTAAGCTGCCCTGCGATGGCAGGCATATTAGTTTATAACTGTCAACAATCCGTCACACCTACAGTTACTAAGGTCAAACAGAATTATGGAATTCGTCTAGACTTTAGAATGGACCAGGCTGTTGAGACAACCCCAGGTGATACAACATCCTCCAGCTCGATCAGTAGTAGACTTGGAGCCCACAACCCGAACAGTCCAGCAACTGCCACTCTATCGCCTGATCCTTTTCCGTATTTCGAAAAATTTGTTAACGGCCCGAAGCCTATCGAACCGGCCTCATGGCTCACCGACCTCGAATTCATGCACCAGTATACCTCGTCAACCTACCTCACGCTTCCTCGAGCGGCTGAGCTCCAGCACATATGGCAGATCCAGGTGCCAAGATTAGCCTTGTCAAATGTCTTTATATTGCATCAGATCCTTGCTGTTGCAGCCCATCATCGGAGTCACCTCTACTCCAATCGGTACGGTTACTATGCCATGTGCGCCTCGATGCACCAGAATAAAGCAATCACCGGGTTCCGAGCTGCCTTGGCCCAAGTTTCTCAGGAGACCTGTCACGGCATTTTTGTCACATCCTCATTGCTGTCTATCTGCGCATTTGCATCCATGTCCTATCATGGTGGGGTGAGCGAGCAACCTCGACTCAACGACCTTGTCGACGTTTTCCAGCTTATTCGAGGCATGAGCCAGGTCTTGGATTCGTTCACGGCCTTTCTCACACAGGGGCCTCTGTCAAAGCTCTTTTTTCAAGAAGGAAACAGCACGCCAGCGCCCTTGTTGCATTCGGTCATTGAGCGACTTCGGGATCTTGAAATCCCAGAGATGTCTGATGATGACTCGGTTCTTATCTATCGGCAGACGGTCATTGACGGAATTACATTCATACAGAAGGCCATTAGAAACACGACCTCATCTGACCTTAGAGCTTCCTTGACCTTCCCCATATGCTTGACGGAGCCTTTTTTGGATCTACTAAGACGCCATGAGCCCGCTGCGTTAACTATCATTGCGCACTATTGCGTAATTCTGCACCATGCGGGGACAGACAACTGGTATCTACAAGGATGGGGAAGAAGTATTGCGCTGGATATCTCTCGTGTTATAGACGCCCGTTGGCGAGAGTCGTTGGCGTGGCCTTTGGCCATGATAGAGAGCACAGTGGGTTGAACATTTAGAATGCATCGAACCTCTGCAGATCGACTCTCATACCCCCAAGTCTAAATTCTGTTTTGGAGCATTGCCCGTATCTTGACATAGTGTGGACTTGTTATGCGGATGGTAAAGGATGAACGGATTCATCAAACGCCGGATATACAGCAATCTCTTTTGTCTTCTCTTCTTTCTTTGCCTTCCTTTACAGACTATTAAAACTCCATGGGAGAATGAAAGTGACTGTTGAAACAGGCGTCTGCTGACGTAGGGCTTGAACAGGGGGAATAAGGGAAAGAAGAGAAAAAACTATGGGATGAACGAATCCGGGCCCGAACCCGGACCCGAATCCGAGTCCATGAGACATAACAAGCTAAATGAGGCAATGAAGGATCTTGGGCATAAGCATGAAAGGATGCGCTGTGTTAATGTTGTGATATTATTTAATGTGTGTGCTCCCTAACTAGGCCAGCCGGGTTGAGTCATAGAACAAGGTATCTAGAGCACCTAATCTACTGCTATTGAACCCTCTTGAGGTGGTCGTGTTATGTTGAAGCTCCCTGTAGGAAAGCGATGTAGATACTGGCTACGGTAACGAGACCTTGATTGGAGCTGTTCCTTAGATCTCTGATCAACATTCCATGCTCCCACCACAACCGACAGCCTAGGTTAACTATCATGGGGCCGGTTATTCAGATCTGACTACCTGAAAGTTAGGGAACGGTACCTAGTTAAGGACTAGTTGTAGATAAGGCTTCCAATAAAGTCACCAGAAAAGGCCCAAAAGACTGGGCTCCTCGAGTTGTGCCCTCCCTCTTGAAGACGAGATGAGCTTCATTCGTTGACGCAGGTGGAAGCGATGCCGAGTGCGACTTCAAGACGAAGAAAGGATTCCGTTCTAGGCACCTGAACGATACCGAACCCGAACCCCGAACCCGGGGAGTAAGCCATGGCGGGCCTAACACCCCACGGCTCCAGCCGTAGCAGAAGGAAAACGCGTGGGGCTGCTATGTTCACATTTGAGGGTCTACGATATTCTTAGACTCCTTTTCGACGGATATGCGGCTCCGTACTCTCGAGGTAAATCCCAGTGCTACTGCGGCATGCACGCGGTTGGTACAGACGAATGGGAGCTTAGAACGAGAGCGAATACAACTCCTAGCAAGTCCACTTCGATGTACCTAGTTATGACAGTCCCATCACGGCCTTTATAAGAGGGCTTTGGGATGCGAGTCCTCTCAGAGTATGTAAAGAGCACCAATCTATCTTCCTATTGTCATCAAACACCTTTTCATACCTCAAATCGTGCAATCATGGCAAACTTCCTCTCCTACTGGCTTTCGGCCCTCGCTTTGCTCTTCGGGATACAGACGTGTCTGGCCTCTCTCGCACCACGAGACTGTCGCAAACTGCACACTGATACCGACTGGCCATCGTTCGAGGAATGGAAATCGGCGATTCCAGGCGTCACGAAAGAAAACAACAGCGATAGTTGGGGTAGCCTGCCCGACTATCGTATTCGTGCCAAGAGCTACGCCGACGTCCAAGCTGCCGTCAAATTCTCCGCGCTACACAAGATTCGGCTCTCCGTCATCACGACCGGTCACGATGCATTGGGCCGTAATATCGCTGGATCTGGACTCATAATCGATCTCTCACTGCTACAAGGTGCTCGAGTATCACAGTCTTTTACGGCCACAACCAAGGGCGTCCAGGATCTCGAGGGTAGCGAGAAACCACGAACCATCATACCTACTGATGGTGTCCAGGCTGCAGTAACGTTCAACCCAGCTTTCAATGGACTGGAGCTTAACAAGGCTCTTGCTCCATCGAACTTGTTCTTTGTGGGAGGTACATATGGTAAGTGCAACTTGAACCTAGCTCGACGCAGCGTATGGAAACAACTAATCCAAATCAGCCGGAGTAGCAGCCGCTGGGGGCTTCGGACAAAATGGCGGGTATGGGCCTGTGACGGCGCAGTACGGCTTGGGAGTTGATCAGTGGCTCGAGGCCAAGGTCATCACTCCTGATGGTAAGTTGGTGGTGGCTAATGAGGTTTCCAATCCCGAGCTCTTCTGGGCTATTAGAGGAGGAGGCGGGAGTACATTTGGCGTCGTCGTTGAGGCCACATGGAAAGCGTACCCCAAAACACCGATACTCAGCCTTTACTGGTATATCAATTCCACCCTGTCGGTCAACGAGTCGGACTTGGCGATCGGCCGCACTCCCACGAGCGAAGCGTTGGCGTATTTATTCTCGGAGCTTCCAGGACTACACAGCAAGGGCATGTCCGCATACATCTACTTTTTCCCCGAACACATCAGGTGCCACGCCATTCACCCAGGCCTGTTGGCTAATGCCAGCGACGCCAACACAATCTGGAAACCAATCCTCACGAAAATGCAATCATTCCCTGGCATGACTAAATTTCAGAGCAAGCATCGTCGTTTTGATAGCTATGCTGAGTTTTATTCAACCACCTACGGGCCATCTGAAGACGGCAGCGGCCCCCCTAAAAACCACGGAAACGTTCCTTACGACAGTCGCTTGCTAAGCGCAGACCACCTGCGAAACGAAAACCTGACGTACGCTCTTCGAGGTTCGGGTGGGAACTTTGGTGTCTTGATGACTTCCCCCGGCATGACGGTTGGTGATGGCAAGGACACTGCCGCCAATCCCGGTTGGAGAAATGCTACGGTTTTCTTGAACGGAATGAAGACCAACACTACCAGCGTAGATGGCTTGCGAGAGCTGGCGCCGAGTATGGGAACGTACATCAACGAGGTTCGAGAAAACCCCTTTCACGCTTGTGATGTACTCCACTGATAGTCTACCAGGCCAACATTCACGAGCGGGATTGGAGCAGCCAGTTCTGGGGATCCAACTACCCCCGGCTTTCTGAGCTCAAGTCCAAGATTGACCCGGACATGTTATTCTGGGTTAGCCCCGGCATCAACGCGGATCACATGCATCTTGTTGATGGCCGACCCTGTCTGGTCCACCCTCGCCCGACTAAGCCATCGCTGTACGCGCCGCGGACCGAGAGAGCCGCTGATGCCGACATGGTAAATGACAGTGTTTTCCTATTCGGCAGGCAGGAGCTCATAGGCGCCGAGTTCCCGGCCCCAGGGGAGTCTATGGGCCTGCAGCCCTGATCAGCTGAAACTACGCAATTGGCCATCAAATTACCCAACCATACCATGGTACTTCACAGCCATAACCGGTCACTAGTCCGTGTATATCTGGGTTCGTTTGACGGGTATGGCAACTTCACGAGTTGACAGCGTGTGTTGGTGAGTGTATATCAGCACGTCCTTACGCTTCCAGATATACACACGCCAAAAACGAGAAAAGAATTGTGCGGGTGCTCTTCTATGGCCATGGTCTACCTCTATGTCTTCCCCTTTCCCTTCTTTTAGTATTTCCTATACTCTTCTTCTAGATAGAATTTTAAAATTCCTTGCAACCAAAGCTTATCTGTGAAGTTCGCTGTTTCATTATTTGCTCCTAGGATCTGATGGCAGTTTCTTAAATCGGTTGCCCAGGACTGCTCGGTCAGGCAAGTTTAGGCCTGGTGACGTCCATTACCCGCGAAGTTCGGGCTCAGTTAACCCATCGAGGGCCGGGCTGCAACTATAATAGAGAATAGATCTCCAACACATCATAACATCATGACCCGGTGTTAACACAGTGGCCTTGTCCATTACCCGCCATACCATTAGACCTGGGATATGTATCCTTTTGAGATTTCCTGAGAGCTGATGAGGCCTTTGGAATTCATTGTGAAGCGGCTCGATTCCTCTGACTCTCGTAAACCATGCCAAAGTGTCTCCATTGACCATCATAAAAGTTGGCAGATTCTCTCTCTATGCCGCGTCCCATTCCGTAAGCTTTTCAAGATTCTCCATCGTCCTTATGGGAAATTTAGTTGAAGAGCTGTGGCTCGCTTCCAAGATCTATCAATTTGCATCTAAAACAAAACCAGGACTACTCAAGCAAAGTCAAATCTATAAACATACTAAATCGATATGTGACAAAAAGACCACCGCATCAATTTCACCATAAGGTGCACAAACCTCCCCACTCTAGTAATGGCGCAAATAAACCCGGCAAAAAACACATCCAATCTTCTAAGAAAAAGGTCGTCCGCGACTGTTCCTGAGGCTGTTCCGCAATTCTATCCACAGCGCAATCCCTAGAATAGACGACCGGTATGTATCGCAGCGAGGCTGCTCTGCTGGCGGACGGTCGTTCAGGCTTCAGGCTTGACGGTGATGACTGTGTTTCTGAGCACCCGTCCGGGATGAAAACCGTTGAACAGCAGTGAAGTCATGGCCATCAGTGAAGCATCAAACACATAGAGCCAAAACTCCTTATCCTGAAGCTCACTGCCCCGTCCCATGATGTACTCGACGATTCGGAAGACTGATCGGATCATAATAAAGACACTAGTGGCGTAAAGGATGTAGAGGAGCTTTTTCCATGGCACTTGGAGCTCCCGCGAGGCTTGTGTTGGATTGGAATGGATTCGCGTGTGGAAAATCAGCGTGGCCAGCATGAAGAAGCCGAAGAAGACAATCTGAATAGCTAGGCCGGCCACGATGACCCATTCGGCCCTTTCGATAGCGCTCTTTGACTTGGCGTTTGAAAGCATTCCGCCGCCTGTTGTTTCAGCCTTGCTTAGCATACGACTTCCTCAGGGGGTAAGAATCGAGAACCTACCACCACTCTGGGCTAGGAATGACAAGACATCGCCCGTGACGAATACCTTTGTTAACCAAGAGGGCTTGACGACAGAAAGATGTCCAGCTTGAAGGAGAATGATGACACGGGCAAGAACCATATAGATGGATGCTGCGAAGAACGTGGGTCCGAGGAGGAGAAGAAGCGATTGCAAGATGTAGGGTATCTTGGTGAAGTCGGGCGCTTCTTCGGCTGACAAGGTGCGACCAATGTATCCAATGGCTTCGACTGTGAGTATTTCACGTAAGTTTAATCCTTACCGACTGTTCGCCTTCGCCAGGAACTGCGACTTACATATACAGCCAATCAAAAATGGCACGAAGTACCAAGTTCGGCTGTGCACAATTTGGGCAACATGAGCCAATCCAGATAAACCGAACAGCACGACAAAGACAACAGCTGCTGGTAGAGAAGGGTTGTAGTAATAGTAAACAAATTCATGGTCGGCCATTCTGTGCGCTTGTATGGGGACGGGCAAAGCTAGGGATATTCTTGTTCAAAGATTAAAGACTTTCGGATGAATTGATTGTCGTTGAGACTTGCACCAGTTCATATGTTCGCCAAGGAAATCATCATATATATAGTCGTTGTCTTCTTGCGAAGGCAAGCTAAATGCATGTAAGCGGCTGGCTCTCCGTTTTGGGTTTACAGAAGAATTCTCAATTGTTAGTTTCGCATTAGTTCCTCGCTTTCGTATCTCAGGTTTTAAACCCACTAAGGCGGGCGTAGTTGGTTATAAGCGATACCGACACCGATACCGAGTGCGGAATGGAATGTTGGAAATCACACTAAAATCTGATGGATAAGGAACACCAGATAGCATCTCCACATGTCTTGACTCTGGGGCCGACTAAATGCGGCCCAGAAAGCAAGCCAGAGCTCGTAGACAAGCTTTGAGGCGAGTTCGGCTTAACGGCACGCTGACTGCTGTGTTTTCTAACGGCCTGGAGATTGAGCATTATTTCCGGCCGCATGGCAAGGCCGAGGGCATGTCGTTCGAGGATGTCCGGTCGCAGCACAATACGGAACCGTCAGTTCGGTTCCGACGACCCCTACCAGTGCTCAGAGCCCTCGCCAAAGACGACCGAGAAGACTCAGCGCACATTTAGGGAGACGGAGTCGAACGTCCGTCTGTGGCCAACAGGATCACAGGCAATACTAATCCCCACCGAGGATAGCACGTTTCTTGCTCGATTTGAGGAATGGCCTCCCAAAGACATTTAATTAAAGGATATCGCTGAGAGCGGCAAGACGGCATTTCAATTGTGACTTAAGATGGACCTCTTATCCAAGGCAGCCGCATGCCATTGAGCCAGTGTCTAACCCCCACAAGGGCCAGAAATAGTCGGAGTTTTCAGCCTTAGCTGCTATTACAAACAGCCATTTTGCACCGTCTATTTGTATATAGAATGAGTAAATATTGGTAAACGAATAACCTTAGACCACATACCAAAGTACTTTAACATACAGAGAGCTCACATCTTTTTGTCTGTGGCCAAGCACTCGCTTCTTCATTGCCGATACCACCTCTAAAATCGGCGTCTGCCTTGACCTCTCCCTCGAACCGACCACTCTCTTCAAACTCAAGGCTTTCCGAAATGATCAGATGCATGCACCCATGACAGGCCATTTTGTCCTCGTTTTAGGCGAGTCAAATTTGCTGCACCGAGGTAAAGCGCGGAATAGACTGCAGGGACTCGGAGCAATCCCGACTCTCCCAAAGCCACCACGGCAACATGAAAGGTACCTCCCAACAGGTACTGCAGAGGAGCTAGGTTATGTCCTTTCCCACACCGTCGCTTAAGGTGTCGCAGCTCTGCCGCCAAAACCCTGATATTCAGACCTCCAGGAGAAGTCCCCTGTTGAACACCAACGTTCTTGAAATCACCCTCGGACTTCCCCTTCTAATCTTCAATTCACATCATTTTTTCACCATGGCATCGCTCCCACGAGAAGGATTCACGGTCGACTATGTCGCTAAACTGGCCCAAATCACCCTTCTGAACCCGATCATCACCATTCCACTGGCGGCGAGCTCATTCGGGCTGCCAATCTACAGTTCCACTGATTCTGACTGGATCCAGTCGCCAAAGGCCGCACGACCGTACACATACTCACTCGCCGCTTTGAGTCTTCTGCTGTGGGCTACCAACTTTTTGAACAAGCAGTTCCAGAATAACTGGACCACCGACCCGGGTTGGGATTGGGATGACGAGATTGTCGTCATCACCGGAGGCAGCAGTGGCATTGGAGCTCAACTGGCCCAGCAGCTACATGCTCGGAATCCGAAGACAATGATCGTCATCATCGACTACGTCCCGTTGACCTGGACGCCGATTGAAGGGGCATATACCAAGTACTACCAATGCGACCTCAGCGACAGCTCCCGAATTCGTCTCATCTGCGAACAGGTTCGAAATGAAGTTGGTCATCCTACGGTTCTTGTTAATAATGCCGGCATTTGTCGAGGTGCTACGGTTTGTGATGGATCGTACGCAGATGTAGAGGTTACCATACGGACGAATCTCATCGCACCATTCTTACTAGTCAAAGAATTTGGCCCAGAAATGGCACTTCGAAATCATGGTCACATTGCCAACATTAGCTCAATGAGCGCGTTTCTTCCACCAGCTAAAGTGGCAGACTACGCTGCAACCAAGGCTGGGCTGATAGCATTGCATGAGGTGAGTCTGCTTGAACTTGCTCAACAATGCTCCTCAAGTTCTAATGATCTTAGGCTCTACAATTAGAGTTGAAGAAAGCACCCCGTGTCAGACTATCACTCGTGGTGCTGAGCTTCACTCGAACACCGTTGTTCAAAGGCAAAACGAACCAATCCAATTTCTTGTTCCCGCTTTTGGATGTTGAGTCTGTGAGTGAGGCAATAGCAAAGACACTCTGGAGCGGTTACGGCAAGACAATCTTTATGCCCGGAATCATGCGATACGTTACGATACTGGTAAGTTGACTGCTCTACAGTTGAATGAAGCTATGTTGACAACTGGGGATAGAAAGGGGGGCCAGAATGGCTGTGGCGCTTAGCAAGAGAGGCAACTGGTAATACGCAGGTTGACTTTAGAGGAAGGCAGAAGCTGGATCCCAAGACTGGTGCGCTGCTTCAGACTTGAGAAAACTAGGATAGTCACTTTGTGCATAGATAATTGAAGCGCGGCCCTCGATGGGATAGCTGAGCCTGAAAACCGTGCATAGACACAACAATACAGGTGCATGTGTATTCACTCATTCTGTTCAATTTGTTGACAAGTTGAAGTTTTGAACAAGTTCACTCAGTGAAGACGTAGTGTCATCCAAAATATTGAGTGTGACTGGATCGGCGCTTATGGAGAAAACAGCACGACCACACTCCATCTCCATAGCCATCGCAACGAGCATTACCCGCCTAAAGGACGACATACCTGACAACCAATGCATTCATTACCTTTCACATGCAGTGAAACTTGAAAAATTCGGTAAACGATAGTTGATAGGCGCCTACCCCGCCGTGGCTTGCAGGACCAGCACATTCGGCGATGGCGGAAGTGCTCCGATAAGGCTTTCGGAGGCATCCCGTCCAAAACGCCACGGCGAGATGGCTTCTTGGCAGCTTCACGCACATACGCACAGCCTCGGCAAATACGATCTTGTGCGGGGAAGCAACTGGATTGATGAATTTATCTGCTTGCTATCTCCAGTCGCAGTTCAAATGCTCAAGTCAAAAGAGACCTAACGCTCCCTGGCCAACAAAGCCGATAGCGTACAAACACTTGACCAGCCACCACCTCCGCGACGATGACATCACAGAAAACTAGTCGGAGAAACTACAGCCAATTCGCTTGTATTGGCACAGGATTCTCAGCCATCTGTCTTGGAGCGACTCTGAAACGATGGTACGGCATCAGCGACATTCAGTTCTTTGAACGGTACTCTGAGCTGGGTGGCACATGGTTTGGAAACAAATACCCAGGTAAATATGACAACCATTGGCAGAAGGATGGAGCTGATCAACATAGGCTGCGCCTGCGATGTACCAAGCGCTCTCTACAGTTATTCCTTCGAGCCAAATCCAAACTGGAGCCGCGTCTTGCCTTCGCATGACGAGCTTTGGAGGTATCTGAAGCAAGTCGCCGACAAGTATCATTTGCCTCCCAAGATGTCCTTTGGTATGAGCGTCGAAAAGTGCGAATGGATTGATCAACTTAAGCGTTGGCGCCTTCATGTTCGACATATCAACACGGATAACGTGTTCATCCACGAGTGTCAATTCCTCTTCGCCGGCACTGGCCAACTTGTTCAACCTCGGGAACTCGACGTTCCAGGAGTCGGGAATTTCAAGGGCCCCATCTTCCACTCCTCTAAATGGCGACACGATGTTGACCTCGAGAACAAGAATGTCGTGGTCTTTGGCAATGGCTGCACTGCAGCTCAGATTGTACCATCCATTGTCAGCAAGACCAAGCATCTCACACAGATAATTCGGGCGAAGCATTGGATTCTTCCACCAATTGACAGCGCTCAAACAGATGCTATGCGAAACATCTTCAAATACATACCTGGAACCATGACACTGCAGCGTTTTCTCGTCTTCTTAACAGCCGAGAATGAACTACGAGGATTTCAAATGACAAAGTCGGCCGCCAAGTTCCGCCAAAACCGTCGCAAGCAGGCTGAGAAATACATGAGACGAGCAGCCCCCGCAAAGTATCACGACATGCTGATTCCTAATTTCGAGGTGGGCTGCAAGAGGAGAATCTTTGATTCTGGCTACCTCGAAGCCCTGCATTCCACAAATCTCACACTAACCAACACGCCTGCTGTCGAGATCGTGGCAAACGGGGTCAAGACTGAGGATGGGTTCATCGAGGCAGACGTCATTGTTATGGCTAATGGGTATATCACAAACAAGTTTCTCGGTGGTATAGAGGTTGTCGGGAGGAACGGAACACTCAACGAGCACTGGGATTCGTTTGGCGGTGCGGAAGCTTATAATTGCTCTGCTATGAGCGGTTTCCCCAATTTCTTCATCCTGCTTGGTAAGTCGGCCCTGTCTCTCATTAAAGCTGGAATCTGACCATGACCAGGACCCAACGCAGCTACAGGCCACACTTCTGCGATCATGGCAGCCGAGAACAGTGTCAATTTCGCACTGCGTGTCATCAAGCCTATGCTCACTGAGCAGATGGGTACTGTCGAACTCAAGCTAGAGGCTGAGAAGCTCTACGTCGATCGCATTCAGCATGATCTTTCCAAAACGGTTTGGAATTCCGGATGCCAGAGTTGGTACATCGAAGGGAGCCCCGAAAAGGGTCAAACGTGGAACGCCATGAGCTATCCCTACTCACAGGCCTACTTCTGGTACCGTAGTGCCTTTCCGACCTGGAGCGATTGGGATATTTCTGTGAGTTTTGTATCATAAACCTCCTTGGGCGTCAATGACTAACTACTCCAGGGCTCCAAGAGTTCGGTCTTTCGACGAAAGGTGAAAGTAATTCTTGCCATTAGTGGCTTATTTTCGGTCCTTGCACTTCTTTTCATCCAGTGGAAGTACAAGGGCAATCTCGGCGCGAACTGGGCAAACTTGCCGATCCTGTTGAAGCGCCTCCCCGAGTATTTAACCATCTCGCGGCAGGGGTAAGCATTGCCATGCATTCTGGCACACAGATTGTGACTAGGCTAGTAGTTCTTTTGTTGAATCTTAGGGCCTTGGTCATTAATATACTTGGCTTGTATTATTAGTTAATATTCTTTATTTGATCATGGAAAGCATCCTGCGGAAGTCCTGTAGGGGTCCTGTGGGTTCAAGACCTTCGCCCATTAAGGGATTGTGATGGACAACCCCCTGTGTGTGAATATCTCATTCGAGTCTGCTGCCTCTCTGTCTACAGATGAAAGTATCTATGTTCTTGCTAATGTACCTCAATCGGTTGAAAAAGCATGGTTTGGCTGTGATAAAACAATATTGCCTGCGTTTATGATGAGTTTGTAGGTTGTTGGCAGTGGTAGCAGTGTTGAGGTAAAGTGGGCACTTTTCAGAATGGTCAACGGCTTCTTTAATTTCTGACAAAGCTAGCGACGCGTTTAAGACCGTTTAGGCTCCCTATCTGGGTCGTCATCATCTCGCCACGATGTTCAGTCCTGCCGGAATGGCCTCGTCGGAACCGTCCCGACGAGCTACTTAGGTCTGCTCCACCTCATTTCCACAGTGGCTGACGAGTCTCCCTTATCTTTCCCCTTCCCCAAAACTTCTTTAACTATTAGAACAATGATAGAGAGAAAACATCTTTCCAGACTTCACTGTCAATCCTTCCTCGTGGTTCTTTGCTCACACGCTTCTCGCCATGGCGTACGGCAACCTTTTATCTCTCCCTGCTTCCACGCCTTCAAACAAAGAGCCGCGCCGAGACAATACTCTCCCTCCTCGACAATTGGGAATAACCTGGAAGAATCTGTCTGTCCAGGCGGCCTCTTCTGATGCGGCTGTTCACGAGAATGTCCTATCTCAGTGGAATCCCATCAAGACACTTCGCCGCTTACGACGCAGACCAGCAAAGAGAACCATTCTCGACAACAGTCATGGCTGCGTTAAGCCTGGAGAAATGCTTCTCGTCTTGGGCCGTCCTGGGTCTGGGTGCTCTACCCTCCTGAACGTGTTGGCGAACCAACGGAATGGGTACGCCTCCGTATCTGGCGACGTCCACTATGGTAATATGAATGCCACAGAAGCGAAGCGCTATCGTGGTCAGATCATTTTGAGCTCGGAGGATGAGATATTCTTTCGTCCTTAACGGTTGGCCAGACTATGGACTTTGCTGTTCGTCTGAAATCTTCGGATCAACATGCGTCGTCTCCTCACCCTCTTTTGAGCGCCCTGGGCATCGAGCATACGACCACCACCAAGATAGGGAACGAGTACATCCGTGGAGTATCGGGCGGAGAAAGACGACGAGTATCAATCGCGGAATGTCTTACCACGCAAGGGTCAATATACTGTTGGGACAATAGCACCAGAGGACTCGATGCCAGCACGTAAGTTATTGGACTACTCGCGCGAGTCACGAGACAAACATGGGTGCAAGAAGTCAAGCTGACAAAGGTTTTAAACGACAGGGCACTCGAGTATGTCAAGACGATTCGAGATCTGACCGATCGATCCGGGCTGTCATCTGTCATGACCCTCTACCAAGCCGGCAACGACATTTATCACCTATTCGACAAAGTCCTCATACTCGAGCAAGGCCACCAGATCTTCTACGGCCCGACCAAAGAAGCACGCCCATTTATGGAGGGTCTTGGCTTCCAGTGCAGGGAGGGCACCAACGTCGCCGACTTCTTGACTGGAATCACGATCGAGACGGAACGGATCATTCGCCCGGGGTTTGAGCTCAGCTTTCCCCGAACGGCTGAGGCTATCCGTGAAAAATACGAAGAGTCTAAGATATGCTCAGGAGTAGCGGCTGAATACGAGTATCCTTCCACAACCGAGGCAAGAGTTTGGACAAGGCAATTCCAAGCGACAATACAGGGGGAGAAGAACGCCCATCTGCCAGAGGAAAGTCCTCTGACTGTGGGCTTCCTATCTCAAGTACGAGCGTGTACAATCCGGCAATACGAGGTCATCTTCGGTGACAAGGTCACCTTTTGGACGAAACAAGCTACAGTCGTGGTGCAAGCATTAGTTGCGGGCTCCCTTTTCTACGACGCCCCAAGCACGTCGGCCGGCATATCTCCACGATCCAGCGCCATCTTCTTCGCCATCATGTTCAACACGCTGTTGGCTATGTCTGAAGTCACCAACTCCTTCTCAGGAAGACCCGTTCTTGCGAAACACAGATCGTTTGCTCTGCTTCATCCAGCCACGTTCTGTGTTGCGCAGATTGCCGCCGACGTGCCCATTGTGCTGGGCCAAATATCTGTCTTTTCCTTGGTGTTGTACTTTATGGTTGGCTTGACGTTGTCAGCAAAGTCTTTTTTCATCTTTTGGGCCATCTTGGTGTCCACCACAATGGTATATGAGCTCCTCTCCAAGGCGTTGTCGTGCCTCAAGCTTTGGGAGAAATCCAACCGACTAACTAGAGATTCCTAGTGTATGACAGCCTTGTTCCGAGCCATCGGCGCGGCGTTCACAACATTCGACAAAGCGACCAAGGTGTCTGGATTGGCCATCATTGCAAGCGTATTGTACACCGGCTTTATGATTCCGAAACCTGATATGAAACCATGGTTTGTCTGGATCTACTGGATCAATCCACTGGCCTATGCATTCAACGCCCTGATCTCCAACGAATTCAGCGGTAAAACCATCCAATGCGTGGGAGCCAACTTGTTGCCTGTCGGTCCAGGTTACAACAACACCAGTATGGAGCATCAGTCCTGCGCAGGCGTTGCGGGTGCAGTCCCAGGACAGACTTTCGTCACGGGAGACTCGTATCTTGAATCATTTTCATACAGCCGGTCTGACCTTTGGAGAAACTTTGGAATCATTTGGGCTTGGTGGGCGCTCTTTGTGGCCATCACTGTGGTTTCAACCTCAAGGTGGAAGTTCTCTTCTCAGAGCTCATCGAAGCTCCTTACGCCAAGGGAGAAGAAACATGAGTGTCAGAAGGCAACTCCCCGATCCAGCGACGAGGAGTCTCAGTACTCAGGTGCAGACACCGTCGGTAGCGAGTCTCGCCCATATCAGGCGTCGGATGGGTCACTCATCCGGAACACCTCGATCTTCACCTGGAAGGACATCTGTTATGTGGTCAAAACGGCAGAAGGCGACCGAAAGTTGCTCAACGACGTGTATGGCTGGGTCAAACCAGGTATGCTAGGGGCACTGATGGGCGCGTCCGGTGCTGGCAAAACGACGCTACTTGATGTCCTAGCGCAGCGCAAGACAGAAGGGTCTATCAAAGGTTCCATCATGGTCGACGGCCGTCCTCTCCCGATCTCGTTTCAACGGTCCGCTGGATACTGCGAGCAATTTGATGCTCACGAACCATATGCCACAGTCCGTGAGGCCCTCGAGCTTTCAGCGTTTTTGAGGCAAGGTCGCGATGTTGCCCGCGAGGACAAGCTGAGATATGTAAACGAGATTATCAGCTTGCTTGAACTGGAGGATCTCGCTGATACCTTGATCGGTACTGTAGGTGACGGTCTGTCCATTGAACAAAGGAAGCGTGTCACCATCGGCGTTGAGTTGGTATCAAAGCCTAGTATCCTTCTGTTTCTTGACGAACCAACCTCGGGCCTTGATGGTCAGTCCGCATTCAACATTGTCCGGTTTCTCCGGAGACTCGCGGACCTCGGCCAGGCGATACTGGTTACGATTCATCAACCATCCGCCCAGCTCTTGTCACAATTCGACACATTACTTCTCCTAGCCCGTGGTGGTAAAATGGCATACTTTGGGGATATTGGTGACAATGCTAGCATCATCAAGGCATATTTCGGCCGAAACGGAGCACCTTGTCCTCAACAGGCAAACCCAGCCGAGCATATCATCGACGTTATCTCGGGCAAAGAATCCGAACGAGATTGGGCCGGGGTCTGGCGTGAATCAGCAGAACATCATGCGGCTGTGGAGCATCTTGACTCGATGCTGTCGGAAGCTGCCTCGAAGCCGCCGGCTACGACAGATGACGGTCACGAATTTGCGCAGCCTCTCTGGACCCAGATCAAACTCGTCACTCAGCACATGAACATTGCCTTGTTCCGCAACACGGGATACATCAACAACAAGTTCATTTTGCACATTTTCTGTGGTCTTTACAACGGCTTTTCGTTCTGGCAAATTGGAGGCTCATTGGACGACTTGCAACTACGCATCTTCACCATCTTCAACTTCATTTTCGTTGCACCTGGCGTCATCAATCAGTTGCAGCCACTCTTTATCGAGCGCCGGAATCTTTTCGAGGCACGCGAGAGCAAGTCGAAAGCCTATTCCTGGATTGCCTTTGTCAGCGGATTGATAATCTCAGAGACACCATACCTGATTATCTGTGCGATCCTGTATTTTGTCTGTTGGTATTACACAGTCGGATTCCCCGTAGCTGCAGAGAGAGCCGGCTCAACCCTGTTCGTCATGCTTATGTATGAATTCCTCTATACTGGCATTGGTCAATTCATCGCGGCATACGCACCCAACGCGGTCTTTGCTTCTCTTATCAACCCATTTGTTTTGGGCGTCTTGATTATGTTTTGCGGCGTACTTGTTTCGTACGAGCAGATTACAGCTTTCTGGCGCTATTGGCTGTATTGGCTGAATCCCTTCAGCTATATCATGGGAAGTTTGATAACTTTCAGCAGCTGGGACCTTCCAATTCATTGTTCTGATGATGAATTTGCTGTCTTCAGCCCACCGGAGGGATCCTCATGCGGCGAGTACCTTTCGTCGTATTTTACCATGGGAGGAGTTGCTGGGAATCTGACCAACCCGGATGACACGGCCACCTGCCTTGTTTGCCCATATCGGAACAGCAATGACTACTTCTGGGCCCTCAACTTGAAAGGGTACTATTACGGATGGCGTGATGCGGGTATTGTTGCTCTCTTTGTCTTGAGCTCTTACTGTATGGTTTTTCTCTTGATGAAGCTACGGACTAAGGCATCCAAGACTGCGAAATGATGGAGTTGTGTTTTGGCTTGCACTTTGTCGAGAGAAAACTGGAGGAGATCACCCGAGTGGGACCGAAGGAGCCGGTCTGACAACACTTTTACTTGACTGTTTTTATTTCAATATTTCTTTTCATGCTGCTTTTGCTCTCTTTCTTACAACAATATTCATAGATTAGAAATGCATTAGAACTAGAACGCACATTGATTAGGTCTTGCAACGAACAGTAACACAACTTGTCACAGACACGCTAAGTTCCTCGGTCAAGGCGGGACACCTTTCTACTCCCTTCCCTTTGCTGGTCTACCCACTCCATTCCTGCATTCACTCTGAACCACTTTCAATCTCCTTCGCCAACACATCTTTCATCCATTCCTTCATTTCCAGGATGCATTCTCCATCACGTTCCTGTTGAGCCTCCAGCAAGATAAAGTCATGTGCCTGCCTGGTCTGCAACACGAACTGCACATTCATCTCTGGGTTTGAATGTTGCACCTCATGAGCGAAAGCCGCCGCTTGGTCTCGGAAGACCTCGTGACTTCCAACGGTGACGAACATTCGATCGAGAATAGAAGTTAGTCCTTTCATCCAAGACTTGTCCCCGTCCAGGGGGCATGCGAGGTTAGCCGACTTGTCGTAATTCTCGTCGGTTGGTGTATCCCCCAGTAGCTCTTTGCTGCACTTATTCACAGTCGGACCCGAAAGCATATCAATCCATGAGTTTTCCGAGTAGGATACATCATTGGTGTGCCGAGTTACCCATGGTGAGACAAGGAATGCACCCTGCAGTGGCTCGGACAATGCAACTCTTGGGACTGTCGGATGTGGTTCAACAAGATGGCTCAGTAGCTGGGCTGTCAGATTTCCACCCGCAGAGTCGCCCCCAATAACAATGTCTCCGGGACGGACATTTTGGGATAGAAGATGGGCTAGGGCGCTCGCAGCCTGGCGAAGCTGTACCGGATACCTCGCCTCGGGACAAAGCGTGTATTCGAGGACTGCCACGGCGACTTCGGTTTTCGTTTCGACACCCGCAGCGATATATGCTCTCCAGCACCATTCCAGATGGCCAGGCAACAGTGGGGAGATATATCCACCACCATGAAAGAACAGAACGACCTTCTTTGCTTTCCGTCGATCACCAATCCAAAGGATTGACGAGCGCCCGTCCTCTAGGGGCTCTAGATCGCAGGAAAGTCTTTCAATGGCCTCCGCATTTCCAACCTTCTTTTCCTTGGCGGCCTTTTGCTTTATCCATGATTTGTATGCATCTTTGGTCGGGAGAGACAAGTACTGAATCTGGCGGGGAGAGAAGGTTCCGAGAAACACTTTGACGACTGCGCATACGATATACAGGCGGGACGGAACGCCTCTAGCCCAGGCGATCGAGAGAGTGCGTACGATGGAAGCAAATACCTGCCAAGGCGCTATGCGAAAAGAAATGTCAGTAGGTAACGAACGAGTCTGATGGGTTGTTAGTCGTACCAAGGCATGTTAGACGGAAAGCTAGCTTAAGCTTCTCCCATGTGGAAAACGGAACAGGCATCGTCGGTAGCAGCACGTCGATATCGACATCCAAACTTGACTGAATCAACAGCTAGTTATCAAGACGACGAGGAGATCTCAGATTGCTCCCTGTGCCGAGGTGACCATTTTAGTACCGTGGGGACGGATGCGGGGACCCCAGAATCTGAACCCCGACCTCATCTGCCGAGAATCCAGGTTCCGTCTCAAGCGCGTTGCCAACTCGGCCCCTTGACCATCCCGGGGCCCCGACGGGAGACGGGTCTATTCCGGTTCAGCCTGAGGGTTGCTCGCGGGACCAGGCCGTCCACCATTTGGCCACACAACCCCTGCCTTGAAGTGCTCATTACAAAGCCTCGGCTCCCACACTCCCACATGGCTCCACGATGGTGGGTATACGCGTTTCACAGAAAGTAGAAGTCTGAGGGACAGTCATGGCGGTCCCTCGAGCAAAAACCTTGGCGGGAACGGAGCAACAGTGGGGAACGAACTGTCAAGCTCCGGGACGGTAACCCTAAACAGCAACCAATAGAACGGTTGGTCAAGTAAACATGCACTTGGGTTACTTTGATCTGTGATCTAGATACCTAGTGTAAGCAACGTCAGTCCTCAGATGGACTAGTATACTATATTCATGCATTTTCATCATTTCATGTCCAAGAAATCCCCGGATATAATACGAGCAAAGCCGCAAGGTATAAGAATGATCCAAGACAAGAGCACATTAAAGGCTTGGCATGAGACAGAGCTGAGGCCAAAGGTAGCGATCCGGGTTCCGCGGGCCTCCGTCGGAACCAACCCGTAACACGGCATCACGGCCTTAATAAATGGACGAGAAATTGACGAAGAATGCGGGGTAAATCTGGGGTACACCAATGAACTTCGGCATGTGATATTCTTCGGTTAACACTGAGTTGATCGTTTAAATCGAGCGACAATGGATCCATTTTCCGAGGTATCTTTCTACCACAGCTCAGATACAACCTCCCAACGTCCGAGAAACACCATGGCAGAAATCCCAGGCGCAATGACCAGCCCCCTCTCAGTCGGCCTTCCAGAGCCCCCAAACCCAGATCCTTTGCCCGATGCGCAATGGCAAACCTTACTGGCTGTCATGGACACCGTCGTGTCGTCATGTCAGAAAAACGAACCTCATAACGTGGATGCGACAGCTATTAGCGATACCAAATACGAAAAGACCATGACGCATCTCCGGCAGACTACTAGCCTCGATCTTTCCGACACGGCCTCATTCGATGCTTTCCTCGCCGAGAAACCTTCCGAAATACCACTCTTTCGAGATATCCTGAAGAGGATGCTGGCCGGTTTCCCCCATGATAAGCTTGCCACGCTTCACAGCGTACTCTCCTTGATCGAGTGAGTTTCTTCTTTTCCTCTTGAACGTTGCCTGACGTTGTCACTATAGTAACTGGACTACAACTCTCCCTCTTACCGGCCGTCTCACACCATTTTCCAAGTTGTCCATCGAGGACCGAACACGTGTGCTGCACTCTTGGAGAGCCAGCTCCTTGGCTAGTTTCCGTGTACTGTTTAAGCAGCTTTCGCAAATCGCCAAGCATATTTATGTTCGCGCGAGTCCACTTTTCGATGAGATCACTGGTTACCCATCAGCCCCGTCCGGATGGCACCCGGTCGAGTCCTATCCTTTCGAATTTATGGACTTCAACACATCGCGAAATCCGATTCAACTGGAAACAGATGTCATCGTTGTAGGCTCAGGTTGTGGTGCCGGCGTTGTTGCGAGGACCATCGCCACCGCAGGTCATCGTGTCATCGTCGTAGATAAAGGCTACCATTTCGAAACGTCCTCGCTGCCTCTTGACCATAGCGAAGGCTTCTTTCATCTTTTCGAACAGAGTGGTATGCTAGCCTCAGAAGATGGGTCCATCACCGTTACAGCGGGATCATGCTTTGGCGGCGGTGGAACAATCAACTGGAGCGCGTGCCTACAGACCCAAAACACGGTGCGTGACGAGTGGGCAGACGAGCGAGGTCTTACCTTCTTCAAATCTTCCGAGTTCCAGACTCATCTTGACTCTGTCTGTGAGCGCATGGGCGTTAGTGACGAGTTCATCCATCATAACCATGGCAACTCAGCTCTACTGGAAGGCGGACGTAAGCTGGGTTTCAGCGCAAAGCCTGTTCCTCAGAACACGGGGAATTGTGAGCATCACGATGGGCACTGCGCGATGGGCTGTGGGAGGGGAGAGAAGCAAGGCCCGGTAAATGGATGGTTCCCAGACGCTGCCAAGTGTGGAGCCAAGTTTATCCAAGGTTTCAAGGTTGAAAGGGTACTTTTCAAGAAGAGGCGTGGTAAACAGATCGCTCGTGGCGTTGTAGGAACATGGACACCAAAGAACTCCAAGGATACGACACCTAGAGTGGTCACCATCAAGGCGAAAAGAGTTGTTGTCTCTGCAGGAAGTCTCTGCAGCCCCATCATCTTGAAGAACAGCGGGCTGAAGGTAAGTAATCAACCACTTACTTAACTTGGTGAGGTTCTTGTGCTAATGATCCCACGCAGAACAAACACATTGGGCGGAATTTGCATCTCCATCCAACGACATTCGTGGGGGGCGTTTTCGAGCAAGAGACACGCCCATGGGAAGGCGAGTTTGTAACCTTCTAACTTCAAAGGGCTTCTAGCTAACAGGCAGCAGGCGGAATTCTCACCTCTGTAGTGACGAGCCTTGATAACCTCGACGGAAGAGGTCATGGTGTCAAGCTAGAGCGTGTCTCAATGATAGTAAGTGACCCCGTATCCGCTCCTTGGGCACATATTAACCCTGGCAGCCTTCCATGTCTCTACCTTGGTTGAATTGGACCTCTGGACTTGACTACAAACTATTGTTATCCAAATATCCCCACATGGAAATATTCATTGCTATCACACGAGATCGCGACAGTGGCCAAGTCCTCACCGACCCAACACGAGGCACGCCTCGGGTGGCCTATACTCCCTCCAAATATGATACCCGCTCAAATCTGATGGGTATGATTGCTTTGGCAAAGATTCTTTACGTCCAAGGTGCCCAGGAAATCCATCCCGCTCTGCCAGGCCTTCGCCCATTTATCCGCACTCAGGAAGGATCTGAAAATCCTGTTGATGAATCTGCGGGCATCACGGATGAGAGGTTCCAGTCTTGGCTGAAGGAGATGGAGGCACATGGAAACAAGACGCCAGAGACACCATTTTGCTCTGCTCATCAGATGAGTTCCTGCCGCATGAGCGCTAAGGAAAGTGAGGGTGTCGTGGATGACGTTGGTAAAGTTTGGGGTTGTGAAGGGCTGTATGTCGCTGATGCGAGTGTTCTTCCCAGTGCCAGTGGTGTGAACCCCATGGTCACCACCATGGCCATCTGTGAACGGATTGGTTCGGGCATTGCCAAAGACTTGGCGTTAAAGAGGCAGGAGACTGCAAGAATTTGAGTGCACCGGTATAATTCAAGCTAGCTATAGCAACAGTTTTACGGTTCCATCGGTTATCTAACGACCTATCTTGTCTTGAGTATACATGCTGTCCTGTTCGCAATGTAAACGGTACCAGGGTGTGAAACTGCTAGAATAATAAACAATTAAATACATAGATTATACAGGGATGTATATTAAAACAAACAACCCCATCTTCCTAGGTCCCCTCTTCAGTTCCCTGCTGCCAAGTTCATCCCTTCCCAGCCCGGAAAGACCATCGTGTCAGTATCGAACGGAAACGATATTGTTAAAGCATCTTGCAGGGATAAGTCTCCCTCCAGGACTGAGTCCAACATTTCATGTACAAAGCTCTGTTCCGAGTTTTCATTTGCCGCACAATCTTGAACCACCAGTCGTTAGTTGCTGTAAGAATTAGAGTTGCTCTATCACTGACCTTGTTGTCTTGCTGTGATGGTCTGGTTGATCTTTAGGAGTAAATCGAACGATTTCCGGATGGACAGGCTGAACGGAGAGATCGCCTCGAGAACTGTGTGGCATTTCTCCCACGATTCGACTACTGCTGACTGATCCAGAGTAACCCATAGCGAGGGACACAGACGGCATGTCATGAGCACAAGGCTAGCAGTGCAGGCATCTACAGCGTTGGTTAGTCGAGAAACACGGAGGGACAGGGTGCGATTACATAGAGCGTTCCACCACCATGCCTCAGTTGCATCTGTGCGAAAGGTGTCGTGAACAACATTGATGAGTCGGATGGCAGACCGTACGCATGATCGGGCCCCATCTCGCTTGAAAGATGACTGTAAGTCATAATCCGCATCATTCGAGACATCCGAGGAGAGCAGCTGAGTTAGTATGGGCCGGTAGAGCATGAGACTGATGTAAGTAAAGCTGAGTCGGGTTAGTAAACATTTTGAATCTGGGGCTCCATTGCAACCGAGATCAATCTTACCGTGCGTGCAAGACATTTCTCTGCATGGCGAGAATGCGGGCAACCTCTGGTGAGGTGGAATCTGAAGTCAACGGTGTCTTCCACGAAAGAAGGCTTGCCACAGATAGCTCGAAGGCTTGAAGCCGCCCCTGAAGCTCAACAAAAGTATCCATACTCTGACAAGCCGTATCTGCATGTGACGCAAGACTCTGTTCATCATGGAGAAGCCTGCATTGCCAGGGCTTGTACACCTTTGATAGGATGCTATCCAGAATTATACTCAGCCGAACAGTTTCAAGCTGGAATTGTAGCTTGACCTGTTCGCTTCCCTCTGCACTCTGAACATTGAAGTCCATACTTCCCGGCACAACAAGCGTAGAGAGGTTGGTGATCATGGTAGGTCGTCCAAGAGTCATGCTCACAAGCCTGCAATTAATTATTAGCATGCCGGTATAACAGGGATTCCGAATCCTCACGTATCCAACACAACACATCCGTGCCACGTACGGCGCCGAATCCTCCATACCCGCGATTCTTGGGCGTCATACTTCGGTATGGTGTGCAACCCCAGGCCTTGGGCCATCCGGCATGCTACCCCGACAGCATTCCAACATCGTTCCGGAAAGGGAGTACCCTGCAATACGAGAGCTACCAATAGCAGCGTCTGAACGGCGCTCAGATCGTTCATATCAAGTAGGTCAAGGCCAATATTTTGCTTGGAGCGGTTGAAGAAGACTTCGTAAGCAGTTGTTTTGGCAGCAGTTGATAGGTCCGAGAAGATACATCCAAGGGCAAATATGGAGTTGAGTGACGAATGAAATGCGATTGAAGTAGCATCTCCTCCAAGTCCTAAATCTCGATACTCTTCTGGGCTTGAGGCCTGTCCACTTGGTAACCACAGTGACTCGTAGGCATGCTCAAAAGCCTCTTTGTCAAAGATGGGGTAGAGATAGTAGACCTGTTTGAAGTATCTTTCTTTGAGATGATCTGCTAGAGATCGTGGTGGAAGCACGAGCGTTTCAATACCGCTATAAAGAGATGGGGGCTCCGAGGTTGTGACTTGGGGATTTCTGGATGTCTGAGAGGACAAAGGAGGATTGACAGTCCCACAAGCCTCTTTCAAGAATGAAGCAGCAGAGGACGAACCATAGAAAGATTGGGTCGTATCATGGGATTGTCCGATGTCTTCTGCTACTGTAGTTGTGCCCATAGCAGTGACTCGCCTTGAGTCGTTGGAAGTTTCCATGCCCTCATTTGCAGCTGATGACAACGGAGTCAAGGTTTGGCCCTGTGATGTTCCCATGACGATGGCGTCCAATTCGGCTTGACTTTGTGTATGGACAGGCTGGTCATTGGGTGCATCTGGGAGAGCGTCAGGGTCTATACCATGTAACGCACAAGCCTGCTCCAAATGGCGGATACGCTCGTGGAGAGCTTTTGTGTAGCTGCGACAATTGGTCAGTATGAGATGAAGTCTAAGATTCGGTCACTTACTCATCACTACATGCTGTCCGCGCATTCCCTACCTTGTAGACGCATTGCTCAATGCCCAGCGACCGACGGCGACACGTCGAGCAGAGCGGCTTGACTCCGTCGCAACGAGCCTTGCGTTCCCGACAAGGTTCACAGGCCAGCGTCACCTTGCGACGACGTTGGCGCGGTTCCTGCTCCGGCATTTCAGGATACCCAGATAACTATTCATGCAGAACACATCAATAATGGCCGTGGCTTGGCGGATGTGGACGCTGATTCACGCGTTGAGGGACAGGGTGAGGTCCAAAAGGACAACTTGGTCGGGCCTGTCCCGCGCTAGCTGGCGTCATCATCGGAATGCTTCCGACCTCACATCACGTGTCACCCGTCAAATAGCAACAGGGTTTATTGGCGATTCAATACCTACCAACACTTGCAATAGACCCATTACGATTGCCATCAACTATCATGGAACCCACAGTGGCCACTAATTCTATATCCTACTTATCTAAACCAAGGAACGAAGCCCCAGTCCCAACTCCAAGATCCGTTAGCCTTGTTCGCGCCAGATTTAGTCAACTTGATCCTGCCTACTGCTCCTCGCTGCGGCATCGTAGGCAGGAGGCTGGACGCTACCGGGCGGAAGGTGGAATCTCAACGGGGTTCGAAGAGCTGTCCGATAGGTAGGTACTTGGCTTAATTCCTCCATCTCATCCGAGTCCATTTCGAATGATTCCAATGAGCTCGGTAGCATCATCTCTTGGTCTCCAAGCTGTTGGCCTTGTCCAGTGCCACCCCTTGTGACTTGAATGCCGCCTGTCGATTGAACTTCTTCGTGGGGTAGTTCGTCGAAAGGTTGGTCGAGAATGTGTTCGCCATAGCCAGGAGGGCCCGTGTTGTCCTCAGCAAACGGTCGAAGAGTGAGATGATTACTTCCGTTGCGCTGTTCAGAAAAGGGGATGTTTGGATTGATGATAATGACAAGCGGAAGCCCCATGGTAAGCTTAAGAATGAGTCATGATTCCAACAGCGAAAGAGCAAGGTTCTCTCACCTCGGAAATGTGCCCGTCCGCGTTTCGGAGTGGAATGACTACCCTAACCTTGTGATGAACCCGTATACCGTGGACATCCACATCTTGAATACAGTCTGAAAGTTGATTCGGGATGTCAAGCTTCTGTGTTATCGCCCAGACTTGCTGACTTGTTCCCTCAAGCGTGTCTTGCCGGTTGTGGTCTCTCGAGAAGTGAAAATCCCATGTCGCGATGGTTCTCTCGGTGCGATGGTCTCTGATATGAAATAGCGTTCGGTTCTGAACATGAAACTCTCGAAATTCCATCAGAGCAACCGAAAAATGGTCCATTTCAAGACCTTTTACGACGGGCGATAGTCTCATCTCAAGCATCACTGAGCCGCCAAGCATAACTGCGCCAGTGGACAGGTTGGCAAAGTAGTCGATCTTGTTCAGCCAAGTCCTTTCAATGGGTAGAGACTGCATCATCTCCAACGTATCCGGAGACGGTATTCGAAATACACGCAAACGTTTTTGGGTGTATACAGCGCGCAGTAGCTTCGGTCTGCTGATGGTCGCTTTCAGTTTATAGTTGATACGGGCCTCAGACATACCCTCAACTGTATCCGCAGTGTCGCCAGCAAGCATGAATTCGAACGGCCATTCATAATTACCGGCAGGCAGTGTCGTACTTGTATCTGGAGACCCTATGAACGGGGGGCACTTGTGTTCGAGAAGGATGGTCTTAGGGGTCAAGGGTTCGGGCTCAGCCCATCTTTTAGACGGCTCGTCAGCCAAGCTTGTGGTTCTGCGGCGATTCACTGCCTGCATCAAGAGAGAAATTGAATGCAAACTTACGGGTGACATAACGTCCCAACCAGCTCAAGACCAATTTCTTCTACTCTCAAGGGCGACTGCAAGCAAAGCACAACAACTCCTTTCAGAGCGTAGTCCTGCGCTTCATCCCGGCTCCCTCGAAGAATAATTACGTCTGTCTCTAATCTATTGGCGAGGATTTAGAAGTGATAGATTTTGGGTGTCATTTAATAGTTACCGGATCTCAAAAAGGGAGTATGGAGCCAACAGCATAAAATCGAAGGGCAAGGGGGGATGGAGGCACACTGAAGGATCTGGATGGTGGAACAAGGAGGGCGGCCGTAAAGAATTCAGGAAACGCGGAGAGACCTGGGGAGGCCGGAATTGCGGCGGCCGTGGGAATTGACGCATGTTTTGGGAGTGGTGCGAAGGTGCAGAAACTCGCCGGATCAGACACTGCGCATGCCAGGAATACCAAGATTAACTTAGAGGAAGTGATAAGCGATAAAGTCGTGGTAAGGAAGGGCTGCAAGAAATGGGATGGGCTTGGATAGGTGGTTTTTGGTATTTCTCGCTGTGGCCATGTGGTAAGAGGCCGGGAACATTCCGGAGTCAAGGCTGACGAGCGCGGGACAGTCCCGATGAAGCCATATCAATATCTTTTATATTAGTGGATCCGGCCCATGTAGATGAGCCACCTGATCAGTGGCTAGATGGAGGACCGCAGAAGGAGACAAGATCTCGAAGAAACCTGGTGGCCGGATCGTCTACAAACCCTCCCCCTTAAGCCAAGCAATATCCATACAACACTGTGGAACACTCGACAAGTTGCTCGCACTCACTAAAGCTTCCTCTGCCGCCTGAAATCTCGACCTCAATCACAGGCCAGTCGTGACCCCAGAAATAAATATCTAAGCCCGCTTGGTATTCTCCTTGGTAAACTTGACCAAGCTGTCCAACCAATCCTGATGTCCATTCAGCATGGGGTTTGGCTTAGCTGTTGAAAGCTGCGCCGCCGGTTTTCCAATCTGAGACTCTTGAGTCAAGATTCTCACAGCGCCATACTCCAAATCCTCCACAAGCCAGGCATGATACACATCCAGTGCCGTGTCTTCATCACCCTCTTGCCATGCTCTCCAAGCCAGTCGGCCGGCCTTGGACGACGTTGGTGCATCTGATTCCCATACTTCTGACTGGAGAGGCGGGAAACCAAAGGTTGAAAAGCTGAATTTGTCGCCCTTTTGCAAAAGAGGTCCTGAAGTTGGCGGCGTGATTTGGCTGCAATTTTCATAGTAGGATTCCCATTTCGTAATGTCGGATAGATACTGCCAGACTTCGGTCGCAGTTATGCCCCTCACGATGACCTCATTGGAGACGTAGTTGTCGGTCGTACCAGGGAGGTACTGCTTTGGCCAGATGATTGCTGATTGCATGTTGGCGGGATGAATGGTATTGACGGGAGGTGAGAGATCAGTATAAAAGCGATGAGAGTTGACTAGTAATATTGAGCTGTTATCTGATCTTGTAGGCAAAGTATAGTATAGGTAGCTATATATACTGAGGCGGCTCTGTAGGGTGGCTGAAATCGGCCCGCATTGGCTATCAGATCAGGTGCTTGATGACAAATTGTTCAAGAAAGGAAGGGAAAGGCAGAATTGTACACGTCATCTTATCCTTCAATTTTTTTCAACTAGCATTCTATGTAGCATCTGGGCTTTGATTTGTAATCGGGTTTATTATTTACCTACACTTGGTACGATTTTTGTCCTTCTCGATCAAGCTCGGGACTGCCCCACAACGAAGTTGTGGGTCTTCGCGATCGACTTTTGCATGCTAGGTTGTCAAGGAATGGGGCTGCTCCGAGCCCCCCCTTGACCTTGTGCGGCAGCCTTTTGGGTGAATACCTACCTATGGAAGTTAAGGAACGGGGAGCCTCTCTAGAGCAGTTACCCAAAGAGCGTACCAAAAAGGGGCAAGTCAGATGTCTTCTTAACTTCAATCGTCACCTTGCTTCACCATGTTAATACACGCTGTGCCCTTCACTTCTTCGACGCTCGAACTTTCGTGCCCGTCTCTGCATCCCATGCCCAGCCTTCTTTCAGCCACCTCCAACGTATGTACGCCCGTAGGTCCTTATCCATAGGCGCCACCCTTTTCCACTCAGGCTCAAACCCTGGCCCCGCTCCCTTGCCATCCCAGTCTTGGGCCAAACCTCGGAGTATGTCCCGATGGAAAATTCGAAAACTGTCGAGAGCATAAGGACCCAGTGAAGGTAAATGTGCAACCTCCCATCCCTCTCGCTCATCATCTTCTGCCAAGACCTCGTTCTTTCCAACATTGAGGCCATCCCCGTGGGAGGGGTAATGTAGCTTTCGGTACCGCCTTGATTTTGAGGGTGGATTGTGCACCCACGTTTTGGCGAACGCCACAAGTCGCCTGGCCCGAGAGTTATGCAGACCTAAGGGATGGAGGAGTTCTGAAAGATGCGAAATGGATGCCTCTGCTAGGTGGTCTGGCGACGGGTAGTCGGATATGAGCTTCAGGAGAACCGGGCGTGCCTGAACACCCCGAGTACGGTTCCAGAGCACAGCGGCAACGAGTAGGTTGTACAGGTCAGCGCCGACACTTTCTTGTATGAGCCCAAAGTGTTCATTTTCGATAGGCGCTGTGCGAGGGGCTGAGAGTACTCGGCCTGTTGGTAGCTTTCGAGTATTTGTCCTTTGCTCCGTAACATCGGCCGAAGATTCAGTGCTCTTTTCGGATTCCCGTCTAAACATGGACCGCGTTATACGGCGAGACATCTCTGAAAAGGCGACAGCGCTTTTGGGTGTTATTATTGTGTAACTTTTGTTTCGTGGGGAGGAGACAAACTCGCTATGTGTCGTTGGTGACTCTATTTATCTATGACGCAATGCATTAAGACAAGAGCGATCGTTTAATTGGATAGGAATAACTTGCTACGCTTAATAATTACTGTAGTCGCGATCGTCTAGTTACCGAGTTATGTGAGCGCCACCCAACTGTGTTTTCCAACATAGCAGTCCAAACCAGTCTTCGTTACATACCCCAGAGCAGCTCGACGGAAGAGCCCACCCTCACGAACTATCCACAAAACAATAGACATGTCATTATCTTGATCCACCACGTCCATAAAGCCTTGAGAGAACTGACCCAGCCGGCTATAACGATTCAGATATACAACACTTTCGGCAGATCGAGACGAAAAGTCAAGCTCTGCGATCGGCAACAGCTCTGCCGTGTTGGGCCGATTTCCTGGCCATGTAAATGCCTCCAGAGTCCCAGCATCAATCTTGAGCTCACCAATCATACCCTCGCTCTTGCTATCGAGGATGGAGAAGAATTCCAAGCCTGCACGGTTTGCGAGATCGGGGCCTTTGATGTGCTCGATGTGAACATTGTAGATGCGTGAGCAACAGCAAAGAATAACAGGGTCAAGAATGAAAGGATTTGAGATGGAGATGAACTCATTTGGATTCTCAGGCATATAGCTGGTTTCTTTGCCGAAAGATGGGTGTGTTACTATCTCGAAAGCTCGCGTTGACCATTGGGTAATCTTTGGTGTCACATTTGATCTAGCAACCGCATCGGCCACGTCAAGACCGATGTGCCGTCTATCGCTTTGGTCTTCCATAGGTGTACACAGTAACCATTGAATGGTTGGTCGTATACTTGAGTCGACAATTCCGCAGAAGGGAAAGGTGACTGGGCCCGCCCAGCCAGCCCAAGACCATGTTGGTTGTGGTTGGTTTGGACATGAAGCTGTTCTTCGTCTCAATTTCCCACTTGGCTGCCACATAAGCCCCGATTCGAGAAAGTTGACGGGTATACCGGCTGCGGCCGGCCCCAGCTTCTGCAGGGCGAACATGGTATACATGCCAGATAATGCCCTTAGCACATCATCGTCTCTTGTAAACTGCCGACGGGAGAGCTGCTCTGCCATTTCGATGTAGCACTCCGATGGGTTCTCGCCGTGAAAAAATGCTGCGACTTTCGGATCCTCATCTCGGAGGCTCTTGTAAGTCTCGGCCGGAATTGAGGGGTCCAGTGGGAAATCTTCGTTCCAAGAGCCGGTGTTGCAACTGTAATACGTTCTCTCAGGCAGAAAGTACATGATCTTGGATGAGCAGTTGAGTTCTTGTAGAGTCCAGCCTCGAGTGAACCATGTCGTGAAATTGACCAATGGTTTCAGTTCCGGACGGTCAAGGCAAAACCGTTTACCTCCGATCGTATGATACTGGTTGGAGAGTTGGTTTTCTTCAATATCCAAGAGAGGCGCCTGGGCGCTTGAGCCTTTTGCAGCAACAATAGTCAACGCCGCGTTGGCATAAATCTCATGCATACGCCGAATCTCTTTCGTCTGGTCATCTCGATCATCTTGCTTGATGCAAAGGCTATCAATCCAGATATATCGATGCCCTAGAAACCTCCCAATCTCTATTGCGTCTTCAATAGTCTTGGGGATGCTGATGGACTGGTGTTGAAGAGAGTTGCGACGCCTGAGGTGCTCTGACGTGGTGCTTGTTAAAGTAATAAAGGGGGCCGTCCCCCACACATAACTGAGGGCTATGTAATCGAAGGATGAACCTTGCGAAACATCCATGACTCGCATTTCCAGCATGTCCACCAGCCTGGATGGCATTTCTGAATTCCTCGAGCGACGACAATCCACATGATGGGAGTTGCAGAAATGACAACAATCCCGCAGCAGATCCAGGTTTCGACATATCCCATTATCTGGTTGTGGGAGGGAAACGTGGCTTGGAGGATCACCAAACATGTGAGTGTAGTCCTTTGGGTGCATGAATAGTTGAGATTCTTCATCGTTGACCTCGTCGCTCTGTTCGAGTGGCAGCCACACGGACATGGCCCCTGTAGTGGGGATTGCATCTACTGAAATCTGAAAGCAACCGGCGTTCTTGTACCGAATATGCGGCTCGTCGGAGTCAGAGCCACAGCCACCCTCACAGTCTTCTGCTTCTACTGAGGTCGACTCAGCATCGAAATCAAGCCTTTCGTATAGACTGAGTAATGCGTTGTGTAAATCAGCCGTTGACTTTGGAGTGATACCTGACGTCTTGGCTTTTTGGAATAGATCCTGCTGCTTTAGGTTCAAAACAAGACGGGTCAACAAGCAGCACAGCGGGCAGCTAGGATGAGTCAAAGCATGGCTCAAATCTCCGAGAATAGTGATATTGGTGCTGTCTCGGGCTCCGCCGTAAAAGCCCTCGCCCCTGGCTTTGAAAATTTCATTCAGTCGAATCTCGACAGGTTGACACTGGGCACAAAGTGAAGCCAAGGGCCTACTCGTGGCAATGAGTTCGTCGGTAGAGCGGGCAATTAAGCGCTTGAAACTCTCGATGCTTAGCTGCGACATGACGCTCGATTCAGTTGTTCACGCTGGCGCTGCAGACGTGTGCCTTGCTTCCCAGGAGCGTAATATGTGGCAGATACGTTCTGTGGAATGGCAGGCTATGTCGGATCTGGTCCTGATGAAAGCAAGCTTCTACGGATGATATGTTCAAGAATGAAGACAGTTGTGTTGGGCGGGGTATGGAATGGGGAGCCAATCGATACATCATGAGTAAGCGCATAAAGTCAACTCAGTCGGGAGGCAAGTAGACCCGAAATCCGACCACCAGGAGGACAAAAGCAATGACGAGGTTGGGCGGAGGCAGGAGAGGAATAACATAAAGCTTCAATGACGTATTTGGATCTTGCTCAGAAGCCGTCTCGACCTAGTCATAGCACACAGTTGGCATCCGACGGCCTGCTACCGTCGCCTTTTCGGTAAACTTACTCCATCCTCTTATCCTGGTTCCGTACATGAAAAAGAGAAACGGGAACGGCGCCGAAACAAGAGAAAACCCTGCCAAGACTGATGCTGTCCATTCAATCCCCAGAGAATTGTACATGCCCTTTGTCCACAGAGGAAAAGAGGCCGCAAATATGCTACGTACTGTGACGTGTATCGACATTGCTGGCACGATGCATACTTGATAGACGTCAGCAAGATACAAGATGCCGCTGATGAAAATAAGCTGTAGCCCAAACCCTATGAATGCGGATGCAAGAGTCTGACAGACCCAAGAGGTTCGCATAGCCCACCCGAACCATAACAGGGCCGGAGGAAGAATGACGGCGCCCGCCATCATCGGAGGTAAGCAGTGCTCGGGGTTCGTAACGCCATCATTTTGTTGCCATTGTCGCTTGAACCAAGTCGTCATAAATGTTGCAACGGCGACTAAGGAGGCAAGAAGGCCTATGGCCACCGCCAAAAGCGGCAGCGTCGAAGTCGTGTCTGCCCATCCTCTCTCTTTGTAAGCCAGCGGGAAAAGCTGAAACGACATGTACAAGAGGCCATACACAAAAGTGAGGTGTACTGTCATGATGATAAGGATGGGCTCTTTGCAGAAGAGCACAATGGGCTTCGTCAAGTATATTCTAACAAAGTCTATGCAGCGCATCCGTGATTTCTTGGTGGATGGATGATTGCTGGCCTCTTCGTTGTTGTCAACGGCAATGGCCTGTTCTTTGAGGAAGAACAACGCCGGGGCCATGCAGGCTACCAGAACCAGGACTGTCCACGCGAGGAATCTCCAGTCGCGTTCGTGAAGCACGTAGCTAGCGACGATCGGAGCGAGCACAGCACCGAAATTGATCGAGGTTGCACAGCAGGCCAGAGCTATACCGCGCGGAATCGCTGTGTAGGGCTTGACGACCAAGCCGGAGCCAAGAGCCAACACGGAGCTTCCAAATGCTCCGGCCAGGAACCGAGAGACCAGAATCGTAGAAAGGTTCTCAGCCAAGCCGAAAGCAATATGAAAGAGGGCACATCCCAAGGTCCCGACGATAAGGGGCCTCTTCATGCCCACCACTTCTGCGATAGGGCCCCAGACCAGAGGCCCGGCAGCAAACCCAGCAACGAAGAGCGAGACCCCAAGCTGGACAAGCATTTCAGAGGCTGTGAACTCTTCTGCCAGGATCACAGCAGCTGGGCCAAAGATACCGGAGGCGAACGATACTGCGAATATGGCCATGCTGACAGTCGTGACGAGAGCTACCTTAGCCAAGGGGGTTCGTCTGTCGTGAAAGGTATCAATCGAGTTGTTAAGGTTCTCCATCTTGAGCAGTTTGAGCACTGGCGGCTTGTTGCCGGCCAACTGTGGTCTCAGGATTTGATCGCCAGTACAGTGTGATGCTTTCGGGGTGTTGTGACATTGTAGTCGTAGGCATGGTGATTTACAAAGTAATTGCTCTGCCTAAAGACACAGGTTTAAATGCTAACCCAGAGGTGTCGTATGAAAGATACACATAATGGTCCCTGCCACAAGAGAAAAAGCGATAAGAGGGGGATGAAGCCTGTTCCTGAACATGACATGACAGCAACCACCGGTAAGGAAGCATCTCTAGACCTAGCCAGCCAAGGTCCACTCTAATCGCCTTCTACTTGTGGCAAGTAAACAGGAAGAGGGGTCAGCCTACCTGGAGAACGCAGGACTTGGACGACTATGACTGAAGATAGGGGATGTTGGCGAGATCATGGCTGATGGCCCGGGGTTTGGGAGCCGCAGCGATTGGGTCTTGGCAAGCTTACCCGGAATCATTTTTTAGATCCGGCAACACTGGGCTAGTGACCTCAATAAGCGACCATCCCTGGTCAGTTGGTTCTCTGGTTCCCCCAGCGAAGCAATCACTGTGCCCCACCTTCATAGCCTGCTCTTTTGGGGAGATGTGCTTATCAGCAGGCGAGATTAGGAGAGTTGCTCGCGCCCTAGAACAAGGTCATTCTCCGAGATCGGCAAAAACACCATTTGCTCCGATAAGCATGTCCCTCTATTACTATGGCACACAGGGGGGACTAAAAAGTCCGTGTAAGGAAAAACCTGAGTCTTCGGAGAATGAGATTTAGGGAAATCTAGCACGAGTTGGTTTCTTTGGCTGAAAGATATCTAGACAAAGTCTTACCCTGAACTCACCCAAGAAAGGAAAACTCTATAAAGACACAGGAAAATAAGGATTAAGGTTAATACCTGTAGGCTTATAATACCATGATCCTCAGATACTTAATCTTTTAACTTTACCGCCGTCATTCCCCTGACACTGGCGGTGTCGTGGTTCTTTCGTCGCCCCAAAGTATTTCACTTGCTGAGATGGAGGATGAGAGCGCCTGAACTTGAAATCCAACAATAGCGGACATCACTGGGGATAGAAAAGAGAAATCTTGGGTTTATGAACTATGCAATTCAATTTCTAAGAAACAACCATCTGAATGGTACTCTACGTTGGACCCTGCATGGCTCATCTGTGGCTTCTTACTCTTCCCCTGAAACCTGAAGCAGCTCTTCAATAACCTTGCCAATGGCGATGCATCTCTCTTCCTCATATTTACCGCAGGTAATTTGCACGCCAACCGGCATGCCCTCCACCAAGTCAAAGTCATCTATCAAAATGCCAGTCAGCCCCCACGCCGCTCGCTATCTCTGGGAAGACCACGGTACTTACATTGGTTCTTGTTGAACTCATCTGATGGGTTTCTTGGGCAATAACCTTGCCAGTCTGATGGAACAGGGAGGTCGGAGGATTTGGATACCTTGCACACAGGCAAAGTCAAAGCAGACCAGTTCAGAAGATTGAATATGCTCGTGTAACCGACATACTGGTTCGACTTGACCCAAGTCTTGGGTTTATAACCTACCCAAGGTGTTACGGGCATAATCAGAGCATCCAGGCCATGTAGGTGCCAGCGGCGAAGGTAGTCGTCCTCATAAGTATACTTGTCCGCGAAAAGCTGGGGCATGTGGTCAGCATACGATGACCGATATGGGCCAGCTGGGCCAACCTACCTGATGACTTTCCTCGGTGGTAAGCAGATCAGCCGATGTGCCAACCATCATGCCTTCAATCAGAGGCTCGCCAGACAACTCGCAGTATCGTTTCGCCGTGGCACCACCGTCCGAAAGGACGGCCTTGGAAAACAGATCCCAGGCCTCAGCGTGCGATGAAGTGTCCCATTCCAAGACTGTTAAATTGTCAACAATTAACTCTCAGACAGTACTCTCATGACCTACCCTCATGTCCTGCGCCTTGTAGGAGGGCGACGACTTTGCGAATTGCGCGTGCGATGGGAGGCTGGGGTCTCACCACCCCATCATCAACAACGAACCCAATTCTAAGTCTCTTGCCTGCTGGGACAGAGCACTTTTCCTTCCGCCAGGGAATCGGTGAGACTAATGGGTCTTGCTCCCAAGGACATGCGCCCTCGAGTGCCTCCATGTAAGACTCGATGGTTGCGAGGCTTGAAGCAATGGGACCAGCAGTAGGGATGACAAAGCTCTGCCTTGGACTGTATGGAATTAGCCCAAGTATGCTGCGTAGACAGTGAGCATGACTTACCCTCCTCGTGGATAAGGATGCCTCGAAACACTTGGCGACAGGCCGTACAAGCCGCAGAGCGCTGCAGGGATTCGTATCGAGCCTCCGATATCAGTGCCGATTCCTAGAGGACTTCCATGAAATGAGATCAAGCTTGATTCTCCACCACTGCTACCTCCTGAGATCAAATTTCTGTTGAGAGAATTCACGCATTGTCCGAAGAGATGATTGTAAGAGTCGGACATCTACGTGATTATCTAGTTAGCACTCTAATCTGAAACGGAATCTCTCCGTAATCATGCGTACCATTAGTGACTGAGGCACATTTGTCTTGACAAAGGGGATGGCTCCCAGTCGACGCAACGCAGCAACGGCATTGCAATCTTTCATCGCCGGCTTGCCCATAAGTCCAACCCATCCTGTGTGCCAAGGTGAGTCGAATGCCAGTCGCCAGGGAATGGGGATGGTTACCGATTGTAGTATCCACGCCTTTAACGGATAGGTTATCCTTGATGCTGACGGGTAGACCATGCAATGGGCCAACCACCTTGCCCGTATTTTCAAGGACCTCGTCCAACCTCTTGGCATCTGCGAAAGCTTGGTCAAAAAAGATCTCAGTGCAGCAAGTCGTGAGCTGATGAGCAAAGGCTGCCCTTTTCGCAAATGCTCTCACAGCATCTAGCGCAGAAATCTCCCGACCGGCGATCTTTTGCAAAAGGTCTCTGGCATCAAGAGTTTCAGTCATACGCTGCTCGTCGGGCGAGAGCAAATTAGATCGTCTGATAAAATCCAGGGCATTTGGGGCGGATTGTATGGATGGAACGTCGGTTATTCGCCACTCTGGAGGGATCAAGGAAAGCTGTTGGGCTCGCTTTTTGGCGGCGCGGTCCAAGTAATCGTTGTAGTGGGTGGTTCCGTTTGACATATTGACTGCCTGAGCAAAGAAACAAGAACTGACTGTTTAGTGTACAGATCCTCAGGACTGTCTGGCAAGGTGATTTATAAGGTTGGTGTGAGATCCATGGCAGTTTAAGCAAATGTAAAGGATGTTCCTGGTCAAGAGAAAAGACCCTCCTGGTTCCTTTTCCTGTACTCGTTTATCGCGATTGTATGGTATCGACGCATGCCCTCTAGCTCCGCCCGGAGATAGATACCCGACATCGGGCGTTACCACACCCTAACGAAGATACGGTAGAGAGCAGTCTCCACATAGATAACTTTCCTTTTGGGGTAACCGGTTAGATAGCTTAGCCCCTGTAGCCAATCCTTTGCTGCTTGATAGACGGCATTTAGATTCGGGTATATATCGATCCCAGTCTCCCCGCTCAAATCGCCTGCCTCTTCAAGCAAGCAATCAGTCCCAGTCTCCTGTTTATCCTCTTCGGCCCCACGTACAGCCCTACCCCGGAAGATATCAAACCAATGTCTCAAGCAAAAGTGACACGTCCTCGGCATGGACTGCGTGGCATCAGGCGGGACCGGGACTGTCGGAGTTGCAAGTCTCGCGGAGTCAAGTGTGATCTCAACAGGCCGCGATGTCTACCATGCGTTCAGTCAGGCCTGACTTGTGGCGGGTATCCGCAGAGAGTCGTCTGGGCGACTAACAAGTCACCCGTCACACCCACCCTCCTGTCAGACAAGAGAAGATCGGGCCTAGCGTCAGAATTGCCGGGTATGGAACGCACCGTAGCCTATGGCAGTCACGAAGGGCCATCGCAGTCACAGCTGCAGCTACTACCAGTCTGCTCGCCGACATCAGAGGCATCTCCCCAAAGCTTACACATCGGGCAACCCGGCCATCAGAGCACAATCAGGCACCCCCAACACCAGTTTGCCGACCGCCTCTCGGTGTGGTGCACCGAATTGAGGCTTTCTGGGGCCGCCAACAGCGATGAAAAACGTGCGAGGGTCGCCGTGGCCACGACTCGCCTCCTAGATCACGTCGAAAGGATCTTGCGATGGCACATGGAATACCGGTCAACGCTGACCCCTGAGCCACCGCAACTTCTGCCTCGACCCTCTGGTCACAGTACCAGGACACTGGACTCGCCCGCATGTGGTATCGAGACCGATTTTGAGCTCCAGTATGTCGATGCCCTTGCGAGCCTCAACCAGGTGCTTGAGAATGCCAACCCAGTTGCGTTCCTCGGGATCCTTGTTCTCGCCTATTTTGAAGTTCTTTCAACCAGCGCGTTCGGCGAGTGGCAATTCCATCTTCAAGGCGCACGCTCACTCTTGGACCATCATTGTCAGAGCCGCGAAGACATTGAGCGGCTTGGGCCCCCGATTGGAAACCTTCCTGAGATGATTGCCTACTTCGCCTGGTGGGATGTAGCCGGCGTCGTAGTCAGGCATCTCGGCGGTAGTCGAGCCGAGTCGCATGGGCGTCTTATCTTTCTTGACTGGCATCGCGCCCTCATAGGAGCCGACTTTTTCGACGCGGTTGGTTGTCCGCCCGAGATCTTCCAGCTGTTCGTTTCTTTGGCCAAAGCTGCTGGCGCATCACCCGAGATCGACGAGGAAGAAGCTCTCAGTGCTGAACGAGATCGACACGTCCTGGCCATGCAACAGCTCCTGCAACTGGGGCTCGTCACGGATGACCAGGGGTTGTGCAGAGACACATGGAGATGCGCGGCAGTGATAGCTCTTCTTACGTGGGACAGCCCATCTCAGTCTACCGACGATCTAACGGCCGATTTCCGACAGAAGGCATTGACGTCTGCTGTGGACAGGATCTGCAGGGGAATCTCTTCTGTCCCCCTGACATCAAGGTTATACATGCACATGGCCAAACCTGCATTTTTGGCCGGTATTAATGCCACATCTTTGACTCAGTGTGAGGTCATACGCGAATATTGGCGCAACCTTCAAGCGGATGGCGCCCCGAGGCATCTTGGGGCTCTGGCTCAGTGTGAAGAGAGATGGAAGAAGATCCCTAGAACCTAACGGCCAGGGAGACGTGTAGGTCATGCTCATGCTGCAACAGCAGGTGATTGCTTCTTGTGCAGCTGCCGGAAGCCGGATCGTTAAGCCGAACATGTTCATCAAGGTACTTAAATCTAGCTTGCAAAAATCTTGACGTAACCACAATAATGGATTCATCCTCCTGGTCAGGATTTACCAAGGGTATGGCATGGCATCAAGAGTAAGTTGATTAGTCTTGGCTGTCGGAGCCCGTAAGCTCACCAAGCCAGCAATCTAATAGACCAGTGCACCTACTAGACGCTCTCGCAACAGAATCTTATGCGACCTCGACCATCCGATGCCGATACCGATGATCAGGCTACGACAAGGATGGTGCCCTGCGGGCGTGCAACCCCCGCATCACACAGGCGACCCACCACACATCAAATGAGACCAAACCCGGGGTGATAAGCGTTCATACTACGTACTAATCTATGTTCTACTCCGTAAGAGGAAAGGCATCTATGAGGGCCCGCAGGTTTTAGATGAATGTAGAAAGACACCGAAGTGGGGGCTACTCGAACTCGCGCTCAGATAAGAACGAACCTGATTCTCGCGATAGTGCCAAGAAAGTCCCTTCTATACAGAGAGGATGGCAGTGTTTGATACCATATCAAACGAGACAAAGATAACATCCATTTAAGCAAACGGTATAAATGTCGAAGGGATCGCCAGTGGAAAGCGATCCAAAGCAACCTCTTTATCCAACTATCCTATCCACATCAATACCGACAAGTCTCAATCCTGGAGATGGCGACTCAGCGGCTTCGCGACTACTTCAACGTGCATTACCAGCCAGGGGAGCGGAAGTTGATTCAAAAGATTGACTTCTTCATTCTTACATTCTGCTGTCTGAGTTATCTGGTCAACTACGTGAGTCACCTTAACCCACTGCTCTCGTGCACTACATGTTGCTGAGTCCTTGTGTAGCTTGACCGAACCAATCTTGCCAATGCCTATGTTTCTGGCATGAGAGAAGAGCTTGGTTTTGTTGGGAACCAGCTCAATGTTATCAACACCTGCTTCACCGTTGGGTATGTTCTGATCCTTCTTTGTCCAGTCAGCAACTTACTAACAAGTTTCCCAGTTACGTCTTGGGCCAAGTACCTTCGAACCTATCGCTTCAATATGTCAAGCCCCGGATCTGGTTTCCATCCATGATGATTCTTTGGGGAGGTTTGACGATGGTGACGGCATCCGTAAAGAATCCTCAGTCAATCATGGCTATCCGATTTTTCCAGGGCATCTGCGAGGCCTCGACATTCGTCGGCACTCATTATATCCTCGGTGCCTGGTATACTGAACGTGAACTCGGCAAGCGCAGTGGTATATTTACAGCATCTGGCCTCGCAGGGACCTTGATTGGTGGCTTCATCCAAACCGGCATCCACAAAAGCCTCAATGGTCGCCACGGACTTAGTGGATGGCGATGGCTTTTCATCGTCGATGGTTTACTCACAGTCCCCGTTGCCACCTACGGGTTCCTATGCTTCCCTGATACTCCGCATACTACCGCGGCGTTTTACTTGACTGACGATGAACGTCGACTTGCGAAATCTCGCGTCCCTCTTATCGAAAAGGACTCTCCTCTGACCCTTGCTTTTGCGAAGAAGGTATTGCTTTCGTGGTATTGGTGGGGATTTGTTATCCTTTGGATCATTGCTGGTGAGACAGAGTCTTTCAGTACCAACGCGCTCCTGGCCATGTTCTTGCAAAACCACCCCACTCATACATATAGCGTGTCCCAAATGAATAACTATCCCACCGGCGTTGCTGCTGTTGGGATCGTCTCGACGTTATTCTGGGCCACCTTGACCGACTTCCTTGGCGGAAAGCGATACTTGGTTGGCTACTTCATTGGGTTGACGGGCCTCGCGACCTCTGCTATGATCCTTGTCGCATCAAAGAACCCGACAAGCTCTGTTTCGACTTCAATTACCTTTGGTGCATATTATTGGGCTGGAGCGGTCTATGCCTGCCAGGCTACTTTCTTCGCGTGGTGCAACGATGCAATGCGCTATGAAACGTCAGCCTTCCGGGGCGTTGTACTTGCAGGCATGAACCTCGGTAGCAACGCCGTCAACGCCTGGTGGAGCATTATTTTCTACGGTGTGTCGATGGCGCCTTGGTTTACTGTAAGCTTTCCTTCCCTTGTATTCAAGTTTCCAGGTTTAACTAAGCAACTCATCAACAGCGCGGGATGTGGGCAATGATCGCTAGTTCAATCGCATTGATCATCTGGACCCCGGGTCTGACATATCTGGTTCACAGGGCGTCAGCACGAAATGTCCTTGTCGCAGAAGGGGCTCCAAGCATCGAAGACGTCAAACTCGAGTCAAAGGAACAGAACTCTGTCTAGTCCGAAGGCAAGGGGATGGTCACATATGGGATGGCTTGTAGGAGACCGTTTAACGCCACATAGTTGCATACCTTTATATCATGCGCAATTGGCAACCACCATGGCTTTAGATATTTCCAATTGGACAATTTTAATACTAGTCTTGCGTTTCGAGCATTTGAGATTCATTTATTACCTACACAAAGTGCTTAGCATGTATCTCTTGGCCCCAAGTGGCCCGACACAGCTGAGTGCATCTCCACACGACCGTTTACTCACTACCCTCGACGACCTTTTACGCGTCTCTTTTTCTTGCTAATAGTGTCGCCTGGTGAGAAAGACTTTCCATCACTGACGCAGATGACGACATTCCAAAGTGGCTTGCGTGATGCTGTGGGAGTGATTGACAGTGCACTGTGTGGGTGCTCTCAACCGCTTGTGTCTACACACCATAACGTGCCTCCTTTGATAGTTATATATATCCAAAATTGCAACAGTGAAAGCGATATTCGGAAAATTGACCCAAGTGTACTTCTCTCCAATTTGGTCACGGAGCCTTGAGACGTCGGTATCAGCTGATGACTCGTATTTACAGCTCAGGTGGGTCTGTTTAGGAAAGTTATGATCGTTTTCGCACTGTACGGTTACCAATCAAGAGGGGCTGATAAATTTGACGCGACTTGACCCGTGACTTGAGACATGGATATACCCTCAACTTCACTCACATCACACCTTTCTACCCTGTTTCCTTTCCTGAAACCGGAAGTTATTACTTGTGTTCATCATCTTTGCTTGAAATCAACTCACTCAGCCCTGCAGCTTCTGCCAAAATGCCTCTCATCGACGCCGACACTCCCCCCACCACCAACGACCTTCACTACGTCGTCTATTTCGCCTCTGGCGAGCCATCCTGGTGCCCGGACTGCCGCGATGCCCTCCCTGCTCTGAACAGCGTCTTTGGTGCTGATTCAGCACCTACTGCCTACATCGTCCGTGTGGGCTCATTCGCCGAGTGGAAGGGCAACCCCAAGAACAAGTACCGCAATGAGCCATACAACATTCAGGGAGTTCCTACGGTTGTCCGGTATCAATATGTAACCGCTTTCGCCCTCCAACGGTTTGATTTTCATATAACTAATGGTTTGATAGGGCAATGAGGTTGCTCGATTGGGTGATATTGAGAGTCAGAACGAATCGGATCTGCGAAAGTTGGTTGCTTGAGTCGGCGGTCTTCTTATTCGGCCTCAAAAATGCACCTTTTCGTGCAGCCCTAGTTACGCGGATCAAAGCAATATAATGCAATGTAAACGTGATTTAAACCTTTCGTAAAGCCCAACTGCCTAACTAGATATTCGTATCCGCCCCGCGTTCCCTGTCGTTTGGTGTTGTCCCTGAGTCAGTCCCAAGGGCTGTGGCAGAGGCAGCAACTCGACGCATATCAGTTATCTGTGCAGTTCAATATTTCTTTTATTAGTCTTGCACCTCAGCGTAAGCATAGCTCTTCATACCGTTCCTCTCCCACCGCCCTTTCTCCTTTTTACCGTCCTTCAGCCAGCAATTACTCCCATATTGGGCAACATAATCCTTAAGACGCGCTCCAAACTGTACACTCTCGCAGCTCCTCACACCATGCCCCGATTCGTTAAAGTTACGCATCTGAATACAAGCCTGGAGGCAGTCATCGAGATTATAAGCAATAAGACCAGCGATGTCCGAAATCGTGCCTCCGTCCTGGGTTCGTGTGCCGTATGGAGCATCGATGCCGCACCACATGTCGAACTTGTATCCATCGGTGGCACCCACCTCCCTGGACTTTCCTGCTTCAGGACACTCAAGTGTGAGGTTATTGACTTGGTCGGGCCGTCGCGGAGTGTAGACGATGGTGCCGTCGTCGGCCGTCGAGGTTTCCGTGCTCTCAGGCAATGAGCATTCGCTAGCCACGGTGGGAGAGACCGAAGTCGCTGGCTTATCAGAACTGCACCACGACGTTTGATTAGTAATATATTGACCGGGAGGTGATCACAGACTTACTGGCAATTGGCGAGTGCGGCACCAAGACCTCCTCCTACGGCGCCGCCGACAACGATGGCCGTTACGGCTGCGACGAGAACGGCAAATGCCCACAACCCCAGGCCAAATGGACCTTGTTGTTGACTTTGTGTCGCTGGAGCATGGTGATTGCCGTTTGGATCGTTCTTGGAAGCGACGGCGGGCTGCTTCGGATAGTTGGAGTAGTCCACCTGCAGCCCTTCGTTTTCCGGGACAGCAGACATTGTGGGGGAGAGTTGAGTTCTAAATAGTAATGATCCCAACGGCAAATTGTGTCTCTTGGAAGACTATTGAACAAGGGGATGGGAAGATATGTTCTTTGTCAGCGTGGAAGCATGCAGCCCTTGTTTGTATAGCGATGCCATCCAGGAAGAGCAGAAACAAGACACAACGAACGTGGGGCCCGTCGCCTAGAAGACAAAGATACACATGGAAAGAGTCGAGAATGACTGGAAAGAGGGTTGGGCTCAATTTATCCCTCAGCATCAGGAAACCAGGCTGTGGAGGGAGTCCAGCCCAGCTTGGCAAGCCTGCATACGCCTCCTTACAGCTCATTCGCAGCCTGCTTTGCACGCCGAGACACTCTGGCCCAAAGCAGCTTAAACAATCTTTTAATAGATCCTGTATCAAGATAGATTATGTCGATGCGAATCTTGCGGGGCTGAACACAACCGATCAACCTGATCATCTGCATAACCCAGAGAGCCTTACTTTTCTGAGCTTTGCAAACCCACTCTGGCTAATCTAGTGATATAACACACCCTGGTTAGAACCAAAGGACAATGTGGGATCTGTGACAGACTTTAATGCGTTGCGTGTTTGCGTATTGCCGGGGACTATGCACGACTCAGCGGCCAACGGCCCCGTGATGAAGTCGAGGTTAATGTGGAGCTTTCAAATTCATTGGCCAGGCGCCTTAGTATTAGAGGCAATGTCGTTGAAACGGTCCAGTTACTAGTTGTCAAAAGGGATTACAAGCTGGGCCAACTCATTACCGCCACCGGGGCTTGCCCACAGAATACAAATGCCGGTCAGAGACGCTTCACGCTAAGAACGAACCTTCCCATAGACATGGCGGTGATCTCAGATTTCAATTCGAACTGGGTATCCGACGATCTTCGGGCTCAGTTAACCCATCAAGGGCCGGGCTGCGACTATAATAAAGAACAGATCTGGGTATCCGACTTGATACGCACTGAGACGGCCCCCTCCTCTACGCGAGCCAAGAGAACCGGTATATTCAGCAGCCTGATCTGTTGACTATCGCAAAAATGCCTTAAGCGTTAGGGCGACAAATCGCTACCGTCATTTCATCTCTTAAACGGCAGCATCTGAGCCCTCTGCTATCTTGGTTCAAAGCGAGAACAGCCGAGCGGCCGGTCCTTCACGATTCGGCAAGGTGAATAATTTCTTTCCCTGAGGCCAGAATAACGCCTGATCTATCATATTGTGTTTTCTTCCAGTGTGGAACTAGTACTTCATGACAACGTCTTATTCTTCTTCAACTCTTTGGTTCTTTCCGAGAGTGGTAAGAGCATATAGGTGGAATGTGAAGACATCCGAGTAGAAAAACGATGTGAATGATGTACCAAGAATTTTATGTGCTAAAACGAAGAACAGTGTAAGCTCTACCATGGGCCTATCACCTGGCATTACCAAGTCCACTCCGAACATCCGCCACTTCCATGGGCCCCAGCCTGGGTATCTCAGGCCAAGCATTAAACCACGCACTACACATCCTATGCCGACTAGTTGAAACCTTCTGGCCAAAACTCAGACAGCCACTCATAGGGGTCCTCCGGCTCATACTGGTTGGTGACCTTGCCATCAAAGTCGACGATGTGGTCCCTCGTCTCGTTGTAGAGCGCATACTTCTCATCAGGTCCATTGCCGATGTAGTAAGGCACGGTTTGGACATTATTTCCAATCTCCTTGTCGACAATGCTTGTGACATTATCGATCTGAGAGTTCTTGAGGCGAAACTCATCGCCATAGTTGGGGTTGATCTGAAGCAGGCTGTCAGCATATGGCAAGTCAAACGTCAGAAGCTCAGAGGTACTTACGATGCCCATCCTAAGGCCATTCACTGCAACCACGTTCTGGATGGTGGCATTGCGCTTGGCCTGGTTGAGGCAGTTGCCGCAGGACTGGTAGAAAGTACCAAAGTCCTCGGCATAGAAGCCTGTGATGTTGTACTTGCCACCCAAAGAGTTGTCTTGGAAGATCTGTAGCCGTAAGTGTTAGCTTGATAGATCCTGTCATAGTCCAGACACTGACTGACCTTGTCTGTGGCACTTCGAGCTCCACCACCGATGACTCTGAGTTGTGTGTTGAGTCCCTTGGAGGTCAATGCATCTTCGCAAACGTCCTCCCACCAAACTTGACATTGTTAGTCTTCAGCCTAATATGGTTGATAATAACAACATACCGTTCTCCACCCAAGCGTCACCCAGAGCATGGATACCTTCCGCTTGGTTCTTTCCTATGATGACGTTTCGGATGGTGGATCCTGGCATCAAATTGAAGACAGCATCGGCGTCAGTGCCCTCAGCCTGCTCATTACAGCTGCCTTCAGGACGCTCGTAACGCTTCATTCCACCATCAAATACCTCTCCAGGCATGATGTACTTGACATTCTCAAAGACCACTGTCTCCTTGGCCACGGGGAACTTTGTGATGGGGAAAGGGAAGCGAGGAGGTGGCCGTTCGCCAAGGTCTCCCTGAGTAGCGTCACTGTCACCTTGACTACCATCACCAGTCCTGGACTGACGTGGTGCAATGACGGCAGACTGCGCGAGGGCAGGGAGAAGAGACAAAAGCACGGTAGCCTTCATTGTGGAGGTGGTAGGAGGCTAGTGATGTGTGTGACGGCACAGTAAAGAGTTGAAGGAAGAACAGTGAGTCAATGCACAGTCTCTGAGAAGATCTGCAGAGTCAATATGCCTTCTTCGAGGTCACTTATATACTTGCTTGCCCCCAACATCGGTTAGAGCAATCCCCGGTGCCCCCAACAATTTTACAGCTCAGAAGTCCCTTGTCACCATCCTCCCAGCTGCTGGATGTCAACAGCTCTACCATGCCAACAGATGCGATGGCCCGATGGCATGGATTCTCTGCTTGATGGCTTGCCTCTCGTCTATCAAATTCAGTCAAGTGCAAGTGCACGATGGATGACAGGTCGTCCAACCTCAGCCTACGGAAGAATTTAACTTTAAGATTCCGTGAATCACTGGCTTAAGCTTAAAGTGAGATTTTCCCCCGATCCTTGGCAGACCGAAAACCTCGTCTGGGGTTGACCAGCCTTGACTGGCTTCTCTCCGCAGCCAAGAAGGTGCTACGCCTTAACGTGAGCAATTTGCGGGGTTGGGGGAAGGCGGGGTTAGCTCGAAAGCTTTCATGGGAAATGATCTTATTTGCGGGAAATTTGTGAGAATATTTCCATCCAATCACCATGTTGTTTCTCCATAGAGGAATCATGACGTGGGATTAGATCCTGCATGTTCATGACCTCGCTGGTAAAGGATTACAGCCCACGCCGTAGAAATGGTGCGTGAGGATTGCGCCTGTTGCTTTCACAGTCAAGACGAGGACAAGGGTGGTCACGTGGAACACCAAGCCAAGTGGCTAATCTTCGGTTAGTTGTAGTAACGTAGCTAATCGAGGTCCTAGTGTATTGCCTAAAAGGGAAGGTCATGATAATTTCAGAAGTTGAGACAAAACAACCGTGGATTCAAAAAGAAAGAAAAAAACAAAGAAAAAAGAAGAAGACCGTCGCTCTCCCTATGAAATTTAGGTGCCAGTACTGGCGGTATTCTTCTTAAACCACCTGATAACGCCACATTTAAATTTCTTGGGTACACGAACTCACGTATTAGCCCTCAGGCTGTAAAGGGATGACTGCGTTCTTGCATGGGAACATGCGATTTGCCATTAATCAAAAACCCGAGCCGAGCGAGTTTATCTACTACTTGATACTTAAAACTAGAAAGGCTTTGTCAGCGGCTATTATTTTCGTATTGGAGGCCGAAAATGACGTTGCGAGTGTGGCTTTGAATTGAACTGTGCTCCGAAGGGATAGCAGCCTACAATGATGCGGCTCCGCCACGTGCCAAGGCTCTGGGTCTCTTCCGAAAACCCGGTTCTGGTGCTATCGTGATATTTTAGCTTTTTCCCAGCTGTTATCAGATGTGCCGCTTTATCCGAAAAACGCATCATCGCATGACACTGGCCGAAATTGAGCTGCCTCACGTTGTGCTTTCTCCAGTTCCAGAACACCTTTGAGCATACCATATCACATAGATCATCAGCTCTTGTACATAACTCATGAGACTCATCATAGTGAAGTATAGAGAACCGCAATCCTGTTATGACCTTCGAGTCTTATTTCTACCAATCAACCAGCAATTCATGCCAAAGATATGCTGGAGTTTAGGGGGGGCCAGAACATCAATGCAAACTCATTCAATGTGTATACAAGACCACAACATTCAAAACGCTTTCTTTTGTCATAGTTAGACGATTCGATACTCCGCTGACCTAATGCTAGCTGTCGAATGATTTTTTGAGATCCACGTACCTGATCAACCCTTTTCATCGGCCGGGCTCTTGCGAACTCCGTCAAATCCGCTGAGTCAGCTGGAAGTTGTAAACACGGCCTAGATTGTTCACAGATTCTGCCAATACCTTGAGCAAGAGCAGCTTGGTAAACTCTTCCAAATGAGCTCTTTGGTTAGTGTTTGCTGGGGCCTGTCTTTCTCGGTATGTGCTTTAATTTCGCCTGAACATCAGATCTGGCCACGAACTCGGAATTATTAAAGTATAAAATGGTGCTGGCTTCCATCAAATGTTGCGATCAAAATGCCCTTCAGCTACCAGGTTTTGACCAATTCAACCAATTCCTTCTTCATCTCCGACATGCGCATTCTTACCTCCCTTGTGGCTCTAGCAAGGCTCGCGTCTGCTTTCCCTGGAGCCCAGACATATGTCATCCCCAACGGCCAAATCAACGGCACGACTTCTTCAGACAAACGAGTTGGCCTCACGCCTTTCGATGGCCCTCACGTCACGGTGAATAACGGGTCAGCTTATCAGTGGTGGTACTTTGATGCCGTCTCGTCCGACTCTGGCTCTGCCGTGGTCGCCCAGTTTTACCCTGGATGGTTCCCCGACGCACACGCCGTCAACTTGAACATCGCATTCCCCAATGGAACCCAATACTCGGGGTTTATACCTGTCGGTGGCCTGGAGCTCAGTACTGTAGGCGATGGGTCTCAGGGCCGTGTCGAAGATGGGGCAATGACCTGGTTCGGGTCATCTGATTTGAGTGCCTATCATCTCACACTTAATCTTCCGCAAGTTGGGGTTTCTGGCAAGATTACGATGCGTTCGCGAGCACCTCCACATGTAGCGTGTGGGCTGAAGAAGGATGGCGCCTCTTTTGAATTTGCCCCCTTCTTAGCTTGGGGTAATGCAGTACCTGACTCTTACGCTGATGTGGATCTGGTGGTCAATGGAACTGAGCTGTCTTTCAAGGGCTCTGGTTATCATGATCAGGTATGTCGATTGCTCTTGTTGCAAATTGGTAATGTCGCTTAACATCTATGCAGAACTGGGGTGCCTCCGGTTTTGCCCACGCGCTCACTCAATGGTACTGGGGCCATACAAACGTTGGAAGTTACTCTCTTCCAACGTTTGTATGGCCCC
>JAPFTC010000359.1:0-17780 GCA_030779165.1 Fusarium sp. MBC 441
ATAATATATATACTAGTATAATAGCTGCTATAATAGATATAAATACCTAGATAATTACTATCTAATTTAACCTATTAGTAATATAACTCCTAGGGCTATTATAAGCCTTATAGTAAGGAGAGGCAAAGAAAAGGTCTTATATTTTACCCCCCCTTAATAGTTCTAGGTAATATTAAGGGATAAAAGCTAATAGCTTACTTCTACCGAGACTTAAGCTGTAGTAATACTCGCTAATAAAATTATACCATATGGCTAGCTGCCCTCTATATCTATTTTAAGGCCCTGTCTGCGATATCCTAAAAAGATGCTACCCTAGCCTGATCGCCCTAGGAAGGCGACTGCCCTCAGGTTGCATATATGGCTCGGATGAAGAAAGCTCATTGGAAGCGGGCATAGGTGCCAAAATAATAACTCCACCGTGATGGTTATGCCAAATAACTAGACGAGGTCTATATGAGCAATCCGGTATACCCTGGAGAGGGAATAAGCGGGTGAGTAAAGCAAACGGGCCAGCCGAGAGCAAGATATCAGCAAACCTCGAGAGGCATGAAAGGGCAGTTCTTCTAACAATGGCTCCTGGCAATTAGGCCGCAGAGAGATGCTCGCAATATGTCGCAAAGAATAAAATCTTCAGCATTAGCCATTCGACATTGGGTGCTGTTGGTTTCGGTGCTGGTTCGGTGCAGGAATAAGGTCAGAGCCAATACATAGCTTGGCAATGAGCAGCAACAATTACGCCGTTATTCCGAGATATCCTTGTCATGTTCACTGACGAGATGAGCGGCGGTGAGCCACGGGATAACATCATGGTGAAAAGTAGCCACAAATCCTAGTTGGGTTAGACATCATTGTCGCCAAAGATCAACAACCCGTGTTCTTGGGTGTCGAACCATATTATTCAATGATGCCCCTTGAGTATAGTTAAGAGATAGGTCAGGCTAATAATAAACAGCTTCAGTCCAATGCCGAGCTTAAAGACCGGGGACAGCTAAAACACTAACTGCCAAGCAGCTAGCCTCATAATCCAGAAGACCACATTTGAGAAGCGAACCAAGAGCAAAACGGCTGCAAGCATCAGCATGACTAGTATCCAAGGGGAATCCCAAACGTCCTTTCATATGCGGGATCCACCAGCAGGCTACTGACATAGCACAAACGCCAATAGGGAAAGACGAAGTGACTGAGGAAGAACAAGGCTAGGAGGCGGTAAGCTGGCGGTCGCTGTTTTTCCGTCCCCTGCACGTTGCTCCATCATTGTTTCAGTTTATATTGCCTTGGTTAATGCGCATCCACATTTCAATTTCCTCTCTCGTAAACTCGGCAGTTGTTCAGCCATTACCGGAGTTCTATGCCCACATGCCGCTCGAATACGAGGTTCCAATAATTATTGATCAGGCTGGTGGGTGAAGAGATGGGGCTTGGTAGGAGGGTAGACCTGCCAAAGCAGCCCCGTCGAGCCTCGTATTGACCTCATTTCAGGGCCGGGGACTGCTCATGATATTTCCATACAGTAGCGGTCGGCAGGCGGTCAGTCGGATGTCTCGGGTTCGAGACGGGGTGTATTCCACTTTTTTGCTCCTTTGGTCGGCGATGGATTTAGAAACTCAACTTACCCGTGTCGATCTCTTACCTCAGCGATCTCACTAGGGTATTTGTAAAGAATGCAAACAAGTCAGACTCGTATAGGTAATAAGGTTGCATGAATCTTGCTGTCATGGTGGATACTATAATACATTGAAGAGTAGAATCGCAAGCTAAAAGGAAGCCTTTGCCCAGTCGTCTTTACTACAGTTCACCTCACTACCTACCTTCTAAGACTCAAAACTTTCAGCTCCTTCTCCAGCCCAACACTGTCATTATGAAGTTCAGCATTTTTACCGCTCTTGCAGCTGTCGGTAGCGTTACTGCTGCCAACCAGGCCATCGTAATCAACGATTGCGACACCGCCATCTTTGTTCAATCTCACCCTTCTAACAACGGAGCGCCTGGCCCCCTCACAACCGTGAAGCCTGGCCAGCGGTTCTCTGAAGATTTGCGCTCTTCTGGCTCGGTTCGTCAATTCCTGTTGCTGCTTTGTGATTTCATGAGCTTAGGGGAATGTGACTAACGTCATATCTGATAGACCATCAAGATTGCCACTACGAAGACCCTCACCAAGCCGCTCTTCCTTGGTTACTCAACCTCCTCAAAGCCTGATAATGTTTACTGTAAGTGTACCCCTATCGATCCAAATGGCGTTATCTGACATTCTGCTAGATGAGTTCAGCACGTACGTATAAATTCTTACCAAGTATTTTCAGCATGGCTTCTGACACACTGACTCACTAGTGAATTCGGCAACCCCTTTGCCAACAAGCACAACATCCTGAACCCTGGCGCGGGTTGCGACAAGTTCGATTGTGCTGCTAATGACGCAAAGTGCTATAGCACCCCTAGCAACAAGAAAGTCTATGGCTGCCCCAGCCCTACTAACCTCTATGCTCGCATCTGTGCCAAGTAAACGGCGTCCAATGGACAGGAACGCAGCTGCTCGCACAGGGCTCAACTCACCGAGGAGGAAAGCTTGGTCGGATTGTGGGGGTATGCCTGTGCAGCTGGCAATGTGTATAGAAACTGATAAAGTACATTCTCCTTCTTTTCTCTCTGCGCTTAGTTAGAGTGTAGTATAATGGTATATAGCGGGACATTGAGTTGCCCTGTTTGATGTCGTCTATAGAATTTTTTTTTCCTCACTCTCGCTACCTCTTGTTTGGACGTGCTGGGCTGAAAGGACTTGTATGCGGGGAGGACAGTGAAGGAGAAAGGGGCATGTGGCCGAAATGGGAGGGTGTCTCATAGTCTCCTTAAAGACGTAGTCGAGTTGGCTTGGCGGAATAGACCGAAGATACGAACATATACTATACTCTACCTTGCCATAATTCTGCCGTGGCAGACTGGAGGAGAAGATCCTTCAGTCTTCGAAAGAGGGCGAAGTGGGCGATATGGTTTACTCCGAAATGGGTTTTCAAAGCCGTCGGCAGTTCTTGCTTTTGGATGAAAGGCAACGCCTGTGGTTTTTTTTTTTTTCAGTCCATTGATAACGTCAGTGTCTTGTGAATACCTGCGTTGCAGATGAGGCCGTTGAGCTTGTCACTCATGCCCTCGAACACAGTGGCTGCCACTTGAATGCTCTCCAGGGAATTTTCAGGGTCGTGCGTGAAAGTCCTGTTTTTTCTGCAATTGCGATCATATGACGTCCCGTGAACTAAAGCTTCACATCCTAGCGAGCCATCTAGATGTTGAGGAGTGCCCAGAATGGGGAGCGTCACACATAGAGTCGGATGCACATCGAAATTAATTCTGCCAAATCTTCAGATATTACGCTGCCGGTGCTATACACTCCTTGCCTTCCTTTGAGTAACACCATTGGTGGGCTTGGGGGCTGATGGCTCCTCGTCCTTCACCACCGAAACACCATTCTCACCAGTCTGTTGTCGACTAGGAGGAGCATGTGTCGAATCCAGGTCATCCAACTCATGCACTGACAACATAGACCCAGACCCAAAACTCCGTCGTGACCCCTGCTCTTCATCCTGTGCCGCTCGATCCTTAGCAGCCTTCCGCAAGAGCCAGCCAACAACAAACTGCCGCTTCGTCAACACCTCCACATTCTCCTTAGCCTCTTTTTTCGCCTTGGGATAGTCCTTCAGCTTGAAGAGCGACGCAAATAATAGGATGGCGCATGATCCAAAAAATTTCATGACGGTAAAGATGTGCTTCACGGTGAACTTGAGCACCTGCCAAGACGGGCCAAAACACATCGGTACGAACAACGCTAGAGCTTGAAAGGCATTGCCAACCCTGCGAAAACCACGGCCGAGCCATTTTAGGATCTGGAGGACGCGGTTAACGAAGATGGCGAGGGTTACGAAGGGCACGGCCAGCGCAGCAGTGATAATGACTAGTTTCCGTTAGTCTCAGGGGGGTCAATCGGATAGGGAACATCGTCCAACTCACCAGTCCACTTGACAGCGTAGTTAAGCTCGTACTTATCGTCAACGAAAGGAAATTGCCGGATCGGCAGAGCGAAGAGGGTGGCCATGAATGAGGCGGGGAGGAAGATGACGGTGACGATGGTGAACACGGTGATAGTGTTCCCCGAGACTCGTGCTGATCGAGCTTCAGAGACGTTTACTTGTTTCTGCTTGAGATCCAGAAGATCCTCAATCTATCACGAGGTTAGCGAGCTGGTCCGCAAGCTGCTTTGAACGGCGTTTTGTTTTGGTAAACGAGGTTCCAAAACAGTATCACAAGTCTACGGGTCCAGAGGCAGTACTTACAGCTCTGTAGGGTCTCTCAGCATTCTTCTCCATACTCTCAACAGTCCCAAGGAGCCGATGAACCGCATTTTCCAGCTTGCAACCTCGATCCGACTCATTCCATCTCAAAGACGAGCTCACAAACGATGCTTGCTGGCTGAACAATGTCTGCAGAATATTAAGCTCGTCGCGAATATCCTTGATCTCCCGCATAAGTTCAACCTCTTGGGAGATGTCGAAGATATCATCAAGCTCCTCCTCTAGTTTCTTCCGTTTCTTACGCTTCTCGCGAAGGTCTTTGAGCTCTTTTCTCTGCTCTTGCTTGGTCTTCCTTTCGACCTCTAACTTTCACGTTTCTTTCTCGTTTTTTCTCGCCTGTGCTATCCGCGTCATTGTCCCGATGATGATCTCTTTGTGGCTGTGGCGGGTTGAATCAGCGAAGCGGTTGAAGTATTTCGTCTCGCAATCCGTCTATGATATGTTAGATACTTATTGCTAGCACCCAGTCTCCACGGGCTGTTCGGACGTACGATATAGTGAATGGAGTAATCAAATATCTCCAAGTATCTGTGTCGCTCAGTCTCCCACAGCTCTTCGTCAAAATGGAGACCAAGACATCGGGCGATGATCAGGTCAGCCACTTCGGAAACGGAGAGGAGTGGGTCTCTGGACTTCTTTCTGAGCCTGTTGAGGACGCTGTCGAGGATATCCGTCGTATCGAGGATAGAGTTGTCGTCCTTTCTTACCCTCGTCTTGCCCCATCGTTTTGGGAAGCAAGTGATAATTGTCTCTGTTTGGAAGCAGTCAGCTCCGGCGGGGAAATTTTCTTGCTGTCCATACTCTCATCCAAAATCCACAACCAAAGTTGATCAACCATCATGATCGGCACGGGTTTCTCGGGATATTTCCTTCTGAAGTGCTGAGAGATACCCTGATAGGCATCTCTCTCTTGAGTGTCCTCGCTCATATAATAGTAGAACTGGTCCAAGGTCCGACGGATGTGAATCGGCGACATGGGTTTCTCCACGTAGAGGTAGTTCTTCAGAAGTCGCTCGTCTGCCTCGGACGTGCCGCCAGTGCCTTGTGTTCTTTCTACCTGAGGATCCAGTCTGAGAAGACCCTTGGCCATTTTCTTGAGACCTCCCATGCTGACCTCAAATTCTTTCTGCAGCCCCTCGATCACGGCGTCCATTGCCTTCTTTTGCGTCTCCCATTCCCAGGAGATGTAAGGCATCTAGCAGGTATCTTAATTAGAGGGTTATTACGGAAACAATGCGCCAGGGATGTGATGGGTAGCCTTGAGGTAATGGCTTTGAGGGAAAGCATGTTTAGAGATAAGGGTCCTGCTTGAAATAAGGGTTGGGGAAACGGGGAGGTTGAAAGAAATTCGAAGCTCACAAATGAAATCATCTTAGGGTCTTTGTCATCTGATTGATCTTAGTAAGTCTTTCAAAGACCAGGTCTCTTTGTCTCATTGTACTTACTATGACCGATCTTTCGTATAAAAGGCTTCATGAATTGACCGTGGGCCGAAGAATGCGTCGACTCATTAAGTTGATCGCGCTAGAGCTTATCGTCCAAAAATTCAGAGTACTCGGTTCCGTTGTTCATTGCATATGTCATGGTTTGCATCAAGTTCTATCATCACAATTAGCTTCATCGGATAATCCTAAGAACTTCCCTTCGTTTTACCTCAATCTAGTCCATCTACTAATGTCAGACTCTTCATTGATAAGATGTTGAGAGTGCTACTCATGTTATTTGCTGGCAGGTGAATCCATGTGAAGTCAGCCGGTGCATACCCATCATTGTCAGTCTTATCCCCCAGAGCCGCTCTCAGTGTCGCTGGATTAGAGACAAGCTCCTCGACAGGAAATGTAGTGACACGATGTTCCTCGACGCGACGCTCCTGATCAACGTAGAAGTCGACCACAGTGGCTTCAATTCCAGTAGTTTTGATGTCGTAGAAGATAGGATCTGGATATTTTCGGTCTTCGAGGACCACAATCTTCTCGATACCACTAGAAGTAGCCACCAGAGCATGCCTTTCGTTCATGATAAGCCTGATGATTTGCTCATGGTCCCATCCAAGGGCAACGTCCAGGGGGGTATCCGTGAGGCTGTCCTGAGCGTTCAAGTCTGCCCCCTTATCTAATATGGCTTGGAAGACTTCTTTATGGCCATACTCTGCTGCCCAGTGTAGCCCAGTCTTCCCATCCTCGTCTTGCTGATTCATATCGACACCATGGTCGAGGAATAGCCTGACTACGTCCACGTTTCCTGATTCCACCCCTCCGATGTAGGCCTGTACAAGACCTTCCTTTGAGTCAGCGTCACCGGCCTTGGTTAACAACATCTTGACGGTTTCGTCATGGCCCACGGCGGCAGCCTGCTCTAGCAAGACCTCCTTGTTAGTAACGTGAACAAAAGTGACCAGCTCTGAATGACCGATAGTCTCTAGGACCGTTCTTATATCCATGCCCGTCCACTTGGTGATCTTCTCACGAGTCCAGTCCAGGATTTTCACCATGTATCGAGCGTGCTTGGGGCCAGTATCCTCGAGTAGGCCTTGCAGGGTTATCCCCTCGTCATTTCGTACCCTCCTGACGGTTATTATGTCTGGGATGAGGAAATCAATGAGAGTATATTTAAGGTCCTCTGAGTTCTGCTTAAGATCTTCCTATTGTTAGCACGCCAGAAAGGTCGAGGGTAGGATCATACTCACTATCGGTGATTTCAAGATGTTCTTGAATGGCGCGAGCATTATCCTACTTTCCGATCCGCGAGTAGAGGGCCATGAGTTGTCTTCCTAGCCTGTCTATGTCCAAATCTCGGAGTCCCGAGGACCCCTTTATATCCTCGAAGAGAGGTGCTAAAGCAGCCGCCAGCTCACCATCCTGTCCACGATGCCGTACCATCGCTATGTTGCACCTTGCCCTCAAAGTCGAAACAAGTTTCGACACCAAAGAAGCTTTGAAAAGCTCTTCAGCCTCCTGCCAATACTCCTTGCTAAAAAGAAAGCATCCCAGGTTATTCTGCGACTCGAGAGTCTAAGGATGCTCTCTACCACACGACCGTCGAAGACCTTCAAAGGTGCGGCGGTGCAGTGCCTCTGCTTCGTCATGTTTGTCTTTGCTCGATAGTACCTTGCCCAGAGCCTGGACGCAAGCTTGAGTGCTGATGTGTCTCCATCCCCACAGCGCCTCCATGTGATCATTGCGAGGTTCTCATCTGCAACTACTCTGCTGACGACATTCAAGAGCTTTTCGTCACCAACATCACCGCGCTCGGCAAACTGGAAAACGAGAACAACAAATAGCTTCCGCAGGACCCGAACCGACAGCCTCCTCGAGGGGTTGGGAACAGCTTCTCCGAGCAGGGCTCCTGGGAGTGGCTTCAGAACTCGAGCTGGCATCACGGCTACTATGGTGATAGTGGATCGCCTCTGTCGAGGGTCAAACTGGATCTTTGTCGGATGGTATCTTTCTATGATCCTGCATTGACGAGCCTGGTTGGTTCCCACCATGACGGCATCGTGGGTAATCAGAGGTTCGAGAACGGCTGGGGCCTTCGAAGAGGCCATCGATTGCTGGACATTGATGCGTCGGATATCAAAACGGTTCAATCATGGCTGCAAGAGATAGCGCGATCGACCTCCAAGACCAGTGGGTGCTCCGGCATTGACTGGCAAGCTTTGTTCAAGGTTGCTGAGGACTAACATGGAACTCGTACGAAGGAGACAGCTGACGCACTTGATTGGAATTACGATACGTTGGATGAGGCAAAGGCAATTATCACCAAGATCCATGAGCTAACCCACGCAGTCATTATGCCCTACCTTGAGTACCAAGTATCCGACCCCGACAGCAGCGTCACATCGAAAGAGCAAACCATTTCTCGCTGCTCGTCGATCTACACAGTCCTAGCTCACCCGCGCAGTCTCTTGCGGTCGGAGCTGGTCATGTTCGAATCCATCAACTCGGTAATGTCCAAGATCTGTCACTGGGGTCAAGAGTTCTAGGCTGCAATAGAAATAGCTGACGTCAGCCCCATTCTCTCCATTCTGCAACCTGGCCTGATGAATGACAGCGCTTTTAAGAGTTCTTCACCCCCATGGACGGGGAATTAGAAGTATTCAACCCTCAAATTGCCTCACTTTGAAGGGTGGCTCTTGCATTGCACAGCAACACTCATTTCAGAGACTTTTCTTATCGTCATTTGTTGACAATCAACGCTTACCTCGTAAACCCGGCGGATTCTTAAGCGCCCTGTGTCTGCTTTTCGAACGAAATCCCTGCGACTATGGCCAAAAACACTCAACAACCCGTCGCGACCGACATGCAGCCGATATCCAAGCCCCAACAGTGGCGCCAGCCGGTGACTACGATATTCACAATAATCTCCATCCTCCTCATGGCCCTTTTTAGCTACCACTGCTTTGCCTCTTTCTCACCAATTCTACCCTTCTCAGCCCCATCACAGGAACCAGACCTTTCCGAGTCTACCTCCAGTGGATTCGCCAGCTCCGCTCTCAAGCATCAAGGCCAGCCCTATCCTCTCCCCACTACCCGCTACAGCATCCACACAGGCCAAGCAGCATACTACCCCTCCTCAGGCGGTATCTGGTTGTCCGAACTGGACGCCCTAGAGCTTCAGTACCTAGACATCGACCGGTTCTCATCGACCGAGCGTCCTGATATCCCCAAGGAAGAAGAAGATACCTTCTACTATAAGCTCTATCTATTCGGTGGAGGATAGTATAATCCGAAATATGAGGGAAGAGACTTAGACGTTGGCGGGGAGTGCCATGCGCTTGATAGGTTCAACCCAATTGTCTCGACTGTGAGAAAGATTGGAGTTCCTTCTGATGAAAACGACGAGGGAGTCTGGGTCCTCGATATCGACGAGGACACTGGCATATTTCCTAATAGGATTTTTACTGTCAAGAACGCACTGAGCATAGACGAGCGGGTTCAGGCGTTAGTGAAGCTTGGGGCCATTTATTGTGCTGATATTAAGAAATGTCATCTACTTGCGGATTTGCAATCAGAGCCTTGGGAGATAGCGAGGGGGAATTACTTAGAGGAAAGGACATCAAGGGGTTGGTGATGTGGAATGGCATGGCGTTTCATACCTCATTGATGCTGGTTCTCATCCAAAATGCAAGCTATGAGAAGACCCGTGTTGTCCTGTTGGATGGCTTCCCATACAACGATGAGCAGTTTGGTGTCTTCTGCGAATCCGCTTGCCCGTCACCTGCCCAGGAATCCCAATCATCTAAGCTCATGATATACGCATTCGGAGATCAAGGCAATCCGGCAAGAAAAGTACAGTTACCAACACAATCTTGCTGCCCGGAAATTCAGCCCAACGCTCAAATTTCCATCCAATCGCCATATCCAGTTCACTCATCCATCATGATTCATTTGCCAGCACCTGGAGATCAAGGTTTTCTGGCCCACTTGTCCAAGGATCCGTTGACCGCGGAGCCCGGCATGGCTGCCCACCACACACATCCGTCAACGGGCGAAAACAGGAAAGATGAGGGACCTGTCCAGGTATGTTATACTCACAAAATCACTCCCATCTGAAGCACACATCCATCTTGTATATCCATATATCAACAATCACTATCTACAGTCTCTTTTCGACATATCGGGTCTTCAAGACACGGCAGCCACACCACCTGAGCCAACAGTTCGGCCGAGTTCGACGTGCTCGACCCCAGGGGCAATCACAAATCTGATTGCCTTTTCCAAAGGCTCAGGTTGACATTCAGTGTCGAGATCACAATCTCTTCAGAAGGATTTTGATGAGCTATCGGACTGTCGGCCCAGAAAGGGACCCCGGTTTCTTGCCCTTGACATATGCTACGATTTCGGTGCCCATCGGTAATATGAAACAAAACGGCTATCGCTCCAGCATGTCGACGCTCATGTCAAAGACCTCCTAACCGAGGTGAAGACCAAGCCTGGAAGGACCCGGAACTCAAATGGTGGAGGCTCACTGAGCCTGGTCAACTTGACCCCAGAACTTCAGTGCTGCAGGTTTTCTTTTGGGTAATGAAGCGTCTTGGACTTGAACCTGATTCGAGTTTTTAGGTCAGACCTTGTTCAAACTCCCGAGATGCGGCTAGCTCTTGTTCTCGGCTTAACTCTCTTTCAAAGTTGTGTAGTTGTCCCTCCAGATACCCCAATTCTCGGCACATTCAATGAAATTGTCGACTAGTCGTGCTCTCACTAAACTCATCCCTCCTTTGCGCCGCGCCTCTCCTTTTCCGCGACGCCCTCAACCCCTACCTACAACTCCTACGCCCATGGGTATTATATAATATCTATCCTATCCTTGTTACCTCTTAATCATTACATTAATCCTCAATTAAATTTTAGTCATGGGAACCCATAGGACTAGTCCACCGCTTCTTCTGCACGACTGGGCGATGAGGGCCGTAGCCGCTTTTTACAATGGTCCTGGCTCTTTTCAACACTATGAAAACTCACATCCAAGCAATGATCCAGTAGGGAGAGTTCATCCCAGCTGTCGGGTGACCATGGTCTTTTTCGCGCTCAGCCCCTCTCCTCTTTGTCTTTTGACCGTTCCTCTTCTGTGCCAAACCCTTGGCTGAAGTCGGACTCTTCCGTGGTATCTCGGTCATCCAACATGTCGACCGCAGTTAGCGGTCTCTGCCTGTTGGGGCTTGAGTTTCTACTTACTGATCTCGCCGAAGTTGCTCGGAACTTCTTTTGATACTCTTTTGCCGAAAACTCGCCAGTGACTTATTCGTTTCGTCTTTCGCCATCAACGTTCACAATACCAGCTTTCTTGGCAGTGATCCATTGAAGAAGTGGCTCTTTGAGAAGATTGCCAAGGCAAAGCAACAGACGAGATACTCTCTCCAGATACCAGCGAGCGGTTGCATTTCCAAGGTGTGGTAGCGCTCTCGAATCTCGACCCGGGGAGAATTCAGCAACACGTGCACCACCCATTTGCCCTGCATGGGCACAATGGCAAAGACACCGTCATCACATAGCTTATGCAGGTCATGGCGGAGCAGGACGGTGTCCTCTGCACATCGCGTATTGTCCATCTGCTCAGGGGCGGTTGTGCACTGCGACATGTCGTTCCTTCGCCATTACTCGCTCTGGGAAGCGGGAATGATATGTGCCGTCTCGTTGGGGGAAGATGAGGCCAAAATTCGACAGGTGTCGTCGCGGCAGATGGCGTCATCGCCCGAGCTGCGTTCGATGGGCGCCTCGCAGTATGGCTAGGGCAGGGTGGTAGGGCAGACAAAGTGCTGGAACGAAGGGACAACGGGATACTAGTCCTCGCCATCAATGACAAAGTAGTACCGGCCGTGCGGGAGGACGTCGTCGGGATGCGCAGACACTGGCGGGCCGTCTCTGCTGGATGAAAGGTAGCCGTCCCAGCGGCAATGATTGCACAAGCTAAATGGACAGTTTCATGATGGATGCCGCCCGAGTCGAGGCACAGGAGATGCAAGAGGGTGTTGTTCCCTTCTGGGTAGTCAAGGTGCAGAAAATACACGAGTTTGGCGAGCTCTGCTTTGATATCGAACGGTTTCCGACGCGGCTGCGGTGATAACGATGGACTGATGATGGGCACTGTCGACACTTGCGGCGCCATCTTGAGTAGTGAGGGTGGTTGTTGATGGACGCGAGACAACAATATAGAGGGCTAAACCTATCATGCAAGGTCTACGACAGCGCACAACAACTCCTCTCATTCCATCAATTCCATCATTCTCACCTCCGCGTGTCATTGCCGGGGTCTTGGGAGATATAGACGCAGATTATTAAGCTTCCCTGAAAGTCTATTTCAGCATTTTTCTACGGTGTGCGTCTCGAGTATGAGTGACTGGCCCCGGCAATTGACATCTCAAAACTCGAGTTGACTACCCTACAGAGAATCAAGGTTAAAACAGCGAACACACGTAGGAACATACCCCGATTATCAGATCAAGGAAGCTCGAATCCAATAGGTCATCTAACAGAGACACAGGAATCCCCGCCCCCTTCCCCTAGTTTCCCCTTAGGATTCCCCGTCTATGAAACAAGTTGAAAGGTAAAATGCTGTTGGGTTCATCACACGTTCTTTATCCAAGATATATCTCCTTTCTTCCGAGCGAGACAGCACTTCGTTTTCATGAATCTCAGGATCATTAGTCCCAGTCCACATGCGTAGCATCTAAATCTTAGCTCAAATGGTTGCCTCCTGCTGGAACAGAATGCCCAGTTGCCTCAGCCTTTCCTGTCTTCCTTGCCTCAGCTTTCCGAGATCACTCATCAACTCTTGTTTGTTTGTCTGGGGAAGGACTCGACAGAGAGGCATCACTTTTCCACTTGTCAGCGGAGCGCAACTCGTCGTTACTGGCGGTCGGGCCGACGCCTTCACCGTCGTTATCACCGGACCCGACGTGTTTCTCCCATTTGCACGAAACAAAGTCTTCCCGCCGAGAAATCTGGTTAATCAATAATGCCTGCACAGTCGTCGAGATAAGAGTACTCATGAAGATTTGGAGCTATATCAAACAGATCGTGGCACGGCAACCTTGGAACCCCCACCCTAACCATCAAAACCCATGTCGCCGACGACGCTCGACACCCTAGACATCTGGCCAAGACATGGCAGACAAAACTCATTCTATCCACGCGCATGTGTCACGGAGTCGAGATGAGATTCTCAACAAGTAATCTCCTTTGGCTGAGTACAAGAGACTATGCATTAGGTCCCGGTTTGGTCCAAGTCCCAACAAACTAGTCTAGCCGCTTGCCGCCACTCGTGCTATAGCGGTTGGGCTGAGGCTGGCTTTGAGAAGATCGTCTAGAGGTTGTCACCGCTCAGTCTGACGGAAGGACAAGGAGGGTATGGGTCCCGGTGCCGTAGGGCAATGTTCGATCTTCAGGCTCAGTTAACCCATTAAGGGCCGGGCTGCAACTATAATAAAGAACAGTTCTTAAACACAATATAATATCATGACCCGATGTTAACACAGCGGCCTAGTTAAACTTCTGCAGCAGCAGAAAAGTCATACCTAGCTGTATCATCATAAAAGTCTAACCTCTCATGGGTATTTTAACTGCTCTAACCTCCGTACGAGACAACAGAATTGTCCACCTCTTCATCTTCTCAAGCTGTAATCTCTCAACACCACGTCTTTGAACACGATGCCTACAAGAACCACAGTTGATCAAGCAGTCGAAGTCGATGAGTCGTACGACGTAGGGCAATGTTCAAAATAACCATGCGCGTGTTAAAGTAACACTCATGATAAAATGGTCTCCTAGGAAGCAGAAGCAGGAACCACCATGACGCATCATCGAAGCAAACAGGTTCTTTACCATTCTAAAACGGCTCCAAATACTTGTTGGTATAGTACTGTTGACGGTGGTTGAGATTTTGGCCGTGATGGTTCGGTATATATGGTCAACTGTTTTCTGCGGACCATGAGCCCGTGCCTCGCATGCAATCTCAACCTCAAATTCGCCTCACAGCTCCTTCGCATGACTGGCAGCGTCAACGGTAAATTCGCCTGGCGCAATCTCGCGCGCTGCCAATAGAGAACTCAAAGAGTTCTCGAAATGCTGGCTTGGCTGATCAAAATCGTAGGTCCTTACATGACGGACTTTAATCATACATTTGCTACGATTCTGTTTGACGAATAGTACATCTGGCCACGCACTTGAGCCTGTTGGGAAGCAGCGTGTTTTGAGAGTCGCGGCCGATTGACATTGGCAAAGCATCATCATCGCGGTTGTGTATGGCTTGGTGACTCACTGCTTCTTGTCACGCGTTCAGGAGCGTGTCGGTCCTTTCCGTACACTGCCAGGGATCAAGAAATCCTGCGTGGGATATCAAATATAGACGTACGTCCCTTCTGGATCAAGCAAAATAAAAAAACCATACGCTCGGAGCCCTAGCGGTAGAAGAGGGTAAGCTGAGCATTGCTTGCTCACTTGTAGAACCCAATAGGTCCACATGACCGTCGGCCAGCTAGTCGGCCTCGAGATTACGATGGAAGCATGCTGGGTCCAGGAGCCCATGATCGTGCTGTGATCTCTCTATTCTCTTAGGTAGCTGACCAGAGAGCCCCCATTGTGAGAAACACAATGTATGTGGGGAGTCCTCTAGATTGTTACTCCTGTCAACATTGGTAGCCATTTGAGAGTTTGGACCGCAACCTTTGCAAGAAAGCCGGCTCTTTTCGGGTGGGCGAAATACTTGTAAATTATTTCGTAGATTGGTCTGAGAGGTAGAGGTTCTCTGCATGCAGCTAACCTGCAGAGAATCGTTGATATGACAAACAAAACAGTCCTGATCACTGAGGCACACTGCAGCCAACAGGCTAGGAAGACCGCCTCGATGCAATTCCATTACCGGCTTGATATAGCGGAGCATTCAATGTTTGAACAAATAAGTTTCCTTAAGAAGCTTGCGTGATGTTAGGTATGCTGAGATATGGTCGCGTGAGAATCTGGCTGCCGGTAGAGTTGCTTCTTTGGGAACCGAGATGCCCCGACCAGCAGAAGAGGGCGACCAAGAAGTCCAGCCAAATGCAACAACAATCTTCAAGCTCTCGATGTGCCGGTCGACGTTTTACAACAAGACATGAATGGAATTGATATCCTGCCTTCAAGTGTGCACGACTTATATCGAAGATTGCAAGATATCGATGACAAGTAAGACTTCATCCCATGGGAGATTAACCAAAACATCAAATCCATCATTCCCGATCCAGTCAAAGACCGGTGGTTCTTTGGTCAGAAAGACGAAAACGATAATCAAAAGCTCACGGCTGCAAACAGAGAGCTCGAGTTTTTGCGCGAAATCGAATCCGACGCGAAACAGTGTAAACTTTCCGACTGCTCTGAGGCGTCTTGGAACATGTGGGTGCACATGCCTGTGTTGAGGCATGCATTGGCAAGTTATCCTGCCATACGCGTCGAGCCGTCTACATCGGCCAACGGCCAAGATTGCGACCTGTTTCGTACCAACTACAAAGGGCAAAGCGACAGTCGTCGAGACTAAGATGATCGAATTCACCTTGCTTCTGTGGCTAAATAAGGGAAGTCCGCGATCTACGCCTCACGATGCAGTACCTCCGGAGGCTGATGGTCGATTAATGGCTCGAATCGCCAACAAAGTTTGGGCTCAGGAGCGTGACGTCCAGTTTGTCAATCAATCCTCATACGCACCGTTGCAATATGCTCCAATTGCCTGCAACATCGAGACCAAAACTGCAACTTCGTTCAACCAAGGGAAACTCCAACTTGCGGTATGGACCGCTGCATGGTTCAAACGCATGACGGAGCTCTTGCCTCACGCCACGATGCCGACAATTCCTCTCATCCATGTCGTGGGACATGAGTGGCATATTTCTTTTGCTTCTTTTCATGGTAGTCGCATTGAAGTTGCTGAGGAGCTGTCTATTGGAGACACTAGAATCCTCTTGGGCTTGTATCAGTTAGTTGCTTCATTGTGGAGGCTTGGGGATTGGATTGAAACAACGTACAGGAAGTGGGCTGAGGATGCATTCGTAGAACGGTAGGAATGATTCAGGAGCATGATGGGCGCGCACTATGACTCTCAAGCGCTAACCAACACTTTGGTGTTCAACACCACAACTAATACGGACTCCAAGCGACGCTCCTCCGGTGCCCGCAATGTTTTGCAAAAAAACCCCTTGAGGTGATCTAAGCATTGAGCGGATATGACTATTATCGGCTGCGCGGTGATTAGGAGAAAAAGCTATTCTAAGAGCTTCACGGGTCTAACCCAAGCTAGTTTACTTAGCTTAAGACCTATTATAGCGCCGGCAGCAATTGCAGTCAGGTTGTCAATCATGGTTGAAATGGCACAAGTACGTCGACGAATGTATCTGTGAGGCCCTCATGATAACGAAGTCAAATTATGCGACTACACACCGCCTCCCCCTCGCTGCGAAGGGAAGGCGATGAGAGCTTCACTTGTGCAATAGCTTACGGGGGGCCGGGAAAAGGTACATCGGCGGCCTTGTGCAAGTCAGAGGTATCTTGGTCTCCTCACCTAGCACGGCATAGCCCTCTTGCCGATCAGGCCCTGAGTTGGCTCAAGTATCAGCCGTGTAGACGTGAAACCTGTCTTTGTCAGCTCGGCTCTTTGTTTTCATCCGCGAACTTTTTTGCGGTGCTAGGATGGCCCGCCGGCCAAACAATCACGCCGATCCATTCTTAGCGATATTTTCAAGTGATGTGAGATATAAATACACTGCTTCAGGTAAATGTCGCAGCCCTTAAATTATTCTAGTCGTGCCATTCCCTATTTCAGTTGCATCGCCATTACACGCCTCCAATCACTCAATCTTAGCGCCTTGCAATATGGCCGTTCAAGGAGCCATGGTGTCACGTCGAATAGCCCTGATAGGATCTGGCCCAGTCGGCATCTCACTAGCAAAACAGTTGGTTTTTGCTGGCCATCAGGTCACCATTTCGAACTCACGGGGCCCGGAAAGTCTACAAAAACAAGTTCAAGAAACCGGTGCGTTAGCAGCCGTGACCGACCAGGCAGTGTCCGAAGCCGAAGTGGTCATGCTCGGGGTTCCCATGAAGAGTATACCCAGTCTACAGCCACTCTTGCGGTCGAATCTTCAACCCGATGCCATCTTGGTCGACTGTGGCAACTATTACCCTTCTCGCGACGGAAATATACCCGAGCTAGATGAAGGAATGCCAGAAACTGTGTGGGTTTCAAGGTTACTGTCACGACCTGTAATCAAGGCATTCAACAGCATCATAGCCACCCACATTGTCAGCAGCGCGAGACTCAAGGGCTCACCTCAGCGCTCAGCGCTTCCCATTGCAGGTGACAATGAAGAAACTAAAGCTTTGATCATGGGATTAGTCGAGGAAATTGGATTCGATGCTTATGACGCTGGCAAATTAGAAGAATCGTGGAGGCAGCAGCCAGGAGAGCCGGCGTATTGTACCGAACCAAGTCTAACACAACTACCTGATTTATTAGCCCGTGCGAATCATGAAAAAGCCGTCCAGAATCGAGATCAGGCTCGTTCTATGTTGGAGAAGTTACCTGAGGATTTCGATTCGCAAGTTTTACTACGTGTATCGCGAGTGTTCAATGGGATGGATAGGTTAAAGATTCAGTCATACGTCGCTATTTTCAAACTTGGATTTGCTCTACTGTCTTCGAGCGGAAAGAGAAGGAACTGAAACTACTATGTGTTTATCAACCTACTAGACTATAAAGGTTTTTACTACAGGGAGCGCTATATTAAATATAATAATATTATAAAAATTAGCATGCGTGACAAACGAGTATATATAATAAAATCTTAACTTTTAAAAAATTAAAACTACTATAAAAACACAATAATTTACTAGACTAATTAAAAACTAATCTCTATATTTTTATTTATATAGTAATAATTACTTAATATTATTAGTAGTTTATATAGGGTTAGGATTAGCC
>JAPFTC010000361.1:0-25266 GCA_030779165.1 Fusarium sp. MBC 441
AATTACAACCACATTCCAAGTGCTTTTGTACGCCGCCTAACCCCCCCCCCCCCCCCCTTTTTTTTTTTTTCTGCATGGAAATCATGTTGCTCATCTAATTGCGAAAAACTCTCTAGTCTCACAGACTATGCCACCATCCCGTAGTCTCTCATGTTTTTCCATCACCAAACCATTTTACTGCTGCTCCTTGAACCAGGCCTGCAGCTTGGCAAGCGCGCGGCTTCGGTGGGAGATCTTGTTCTTTTCAACCTTGTCCATTTCGGCGAACCTGGGGGATGTTAGCGAACAAAGCAAGCAATGTTTTTTTTTCTCAGTTTGGAACGTACGTTTGGCCTTCATACTCAAAGACAGGGTCCCATCCTGTTGAAAGTCAGCTTTAGAATTATTTGCGCTCTCTCTATAGAATGGCTCACCAAAGTTATTGGGTCCTCGAGCAGGAACAATCTTGCCCTATGGTTACTGTCAGTAAGAAGAAGATGCATGGGATACAGCGGGGTTCCGTACGGGGCAGCGGCCTTGGAAGAGAATGACCTTCTCGCCTGGTCCAGCACAGTAGCCAAATGTGCAGACAGCCTCGGCAGACTTGTCGGTATAAGCAGCCAGGAGGTTGTTCAAGCCCTGGTGACCGATGGTGGTCAAGAACCACTTACTTCACCTGTATATCAGCATGGCGTTCTCTGGAAGCGATTCCAATAAGCCACTACACAACATACATGTATGCTCCAGGAAGACCACCCAGCGCAGTGTAGCACAGCGCCGTATCCTCGACCAGCACAGGACCCTTCACCTACAATCCAGTTAGACCATTTAAACAAGACAAATCATTTGTATAAAAGCCATACCAGCTCAGCAGCCCTGCGGCACTTGGACTCTGTAACCTCCTCAAGCGTGCCCTGCACCTCCTCAAGATCAATAGACTTGCTCGTCACCTCAATCTCAGGCTCGAGGATAGCCTTGACCTCGCGGAGCTTGTTGGCATTGCCAGTGATGAAGTTGACCTTGTGCGCAGCCATTTTAATAGCTGTAAAATGAGAGAGACAAATTTATGTGTAGATCAAAAGGAATCTCGAGATACTTGTGCTGTGAAACGGTTAGTAGGTCCCACCGGGAGTGAAAAGATATGCACTTGTCCGGTAATCGGAGAGCACCTTTAGCAGCAAAAACACCATTAGAGAGATTCATCGCCTGTTCAAGGGCTTGCATCTAAAAATCTATTTTCACCAACCGAGTCCATCCAGTGCAAAAACATCTTTTAACCTCCCAAGCCGCTCTTCTAATTTTGATCAATAGTTTTAATCCGTAGTCTGATGTCATTGCTCGCTGTTGTCCTTCTTCCACTGCTTCGTCCAAGCCTCGATGCGATCGACATTGGTCTCCATCTCATCAGCAGTGTTGCTCGTCAACTCAATGACAATCTCCTCATCAAAGGCCTCGTGCGCCTCCTGTAACAGCACCTCCATAATCTCAGAGTCGAGGTTTTCTTGGAGCTTAGACTCGGGGTAGTTTCTATAGAGTGAAGCCGTGTTAGCCAAGTGATGCTTGCATCTCTCAAGTCTTCATGATTAAAGTAAAAAAGCCTGAGAGTAAGGGGTTGTGTTAAATCGCATACCTCGCCTTGAGACGATCATAGAGTGTTGAAGAGTCGACTCGAAGTACCACGACCAAATCGATCCAGCTCTTAGGGAAAAGATCACAGGCGTGCCAGTCGATGATGCAACCGCCAGCCTTGACATCATCCTCGATAGCATCCAACAGCTACAACACTCCAGCATTAGCCTTGATCTTGTCTTGTCTCTCCTAAAAACCTCCCAGGAGTATCCTCCATGTCTCACCTTATCCTCATCAACGATCCAGCTGTGATACTCATCACTCCATCCTTCATGGCACTCCTTGTCCTTGACCACTTGGTTGACAGAAAGGTGACGAAGACCAGTCCTTTCCGCCAGACTCTCGCAGTGAGTCGTCTTTCCAACACCGGGCGTCCCCGTGACGATGATATTTGGTGAAGTTCGCATGGTGATTATTGTATTTGTAGCTGAGGTTTCATCTCATTCTGTGGTTGCAGAGATTGATTGGCCTTCAATATTGGGCATTCTGCTGAATGCATATAAACGGAATTTTATCATGCACGTATCGAGTCGTGCGGCTCTGTTAGATGAATATCAATCCTCAACTCCAAGTCACCAAGATCAGGAACGATAGTTGAACAGAAAACAACCACAAGATCGATCGCTTCGTACTCTCGTCTCTCGCGCTCTCCAATACAGCCGTATCTCATCTTACAATAGATAGAGCCAAGTCCAGCGCCCCTGCCGACTTGCGGAAGGAAGTCACTGATCTCACACTCTGAATACATGACGCCGTCAAGATATGGGAGACAGATGCCCGAGTGCTCAAGTCCCTCCAGATCCGCTACGGCTACACGCCGCCATTAGAAAATTCGACATCGAACACCCTGAAAATGCGGCTTCTATCCCGTATGTGCCTCCGAAATGCCTAACCCAGCTTCATTATCCTCTACTGTTCTACCTCCACCTCATCAACGCCAGCCAGTTCGTCCGGTGCGTAATCCTCGTCGCCCTCAGCATAGTCAAACTTCTCCTGCTGAGCGATAGCTTGTGCTGACACAATCTCAGCCAGCCTCTTGAGGCGAGGAGTTTGGAGCCCTGCATAGAGTTAGTTATAATGGTTTCCTGTCAAATCATATCGGGAACTTACAAGAAGGAGTATAAGTCTCAAGCGCCGTAATGACACGTGGTTCAGCGATCTCGTAAGGGCCACTGTCGTCCATGTCCACGGCCTGGAGGAGCAGCACGTCGCTCTTCTCAGTTACCCGCGAAGCCACAGCCTTCATGATCTCTCCATTGATCGGCTGCTCGTAATCAGCAACCAGGTACTGGTTGAGGAGCTTCTGGATCTGGTTTGGTGAGAGCCTACGAGTAGTTAGTACCAATACTCTGCGACGACAACTGAGTTCTGCAACTTACATCCAGCAAATGTCCTGAATAATTTCGATATCGTTCAAAGTGGCCTTCTTGAGCTGAAGAAGCTTGGTTGCTTGCTATTCGATTGTCAGTACGTTACTCTGCACAACATCAAGAATGGTACTCACCATGAGATGCTCCAGCTGAAGCGTGCCTTCGGGCATATCGTGGCTCTTACACCATTCCTCAATGCGCGTGATGTTGTAGTTGATCTGGAGGCCACGCTTCCATGAGAGGAAATTTCGTCGCATGAGGAGGTCGTTGAAAGCCGTCACACCCACCAACCGCAGGAGCTCAGTGATGGTCTGGGTGATGATGGAGTCTTCCAGGTAGTACGCCTTCATCGCGCGGAACACGCTGTTCAGCAGGCTCAGAAGGTTGTCCATGCTGTACGCTGGTGTTGAGTTGGACTGGAGGAGCTTGCCCAGGAATCGACTGCTCTCGTTGGTAACGAAACCAGGCAGAGACTGGGACTCGATGATGGCCGGGATGATCATCTTGTGCAGCTTCTTCTTCAACACCTTCATCCAAGTGTGGTAGATGTTGAACTCCAGACTCTCGAGGTCGTGCTTGACAATCTCCAGGAGTCGGTCGTACTCATAGTTGTCCGACTTCTGGGCCTCGTACCAATCCTCGGCAAGGAAGACGAACGAGAGCATCTCGTGCACGTTGGACAGCCAGAAGGAGCCAGGGTTGATGGCCTCGTCGCCATCGTGCTGCATCACCTCCTGCTGGATAGACTGCATCACATTGGCGAGGAAACGTTCCGACTCCTTGACGAAACCGTTGTTCCACATCTCTGATGTCACCAGGTTGATGAGGTATGAAGGGAAGAGCACCTCCTTGTCTGAAGGTGGAGGGGTGGTGTTGGGAGAGGGGATCTTGAGGTTCTTGATCAAGCCCATTGTTACCTCCTCGTTGAGGCCATCCTCGTCCGCAAGAAGGCCCTCGAGCTCCATCTCGATATTATCAACGCCAGGAAGGAAGGTCGAGCCAGAAAGGTTCTGACGATGTGCCGTGCTAGTAACCGCCATGGAGACCGGCCGAGGGTTATAAGTACCGCTAAAGCGATCAAGCTCCCGTGGTTCCGCCCCAGCGCTGCGGCGCTTGGGCTTCTTGGAGGAGACCAGGTTGATAAGTCCAGAGGCTGCCGGAAGTGCAGGTACTGTTCCATTGGCGAGCTCTCCATTGATGGGAGCGTTCCTCCGAGCCATCTCCAGGGCGTCTCGAAGAGCCTCGAGCTCCTGTCGGAGGCTCATATTGTCCTTCTCGTGCTGGGTGCTTGTCCTCCTTGCTGTCTCCAGTTCTGAGTTCGTTGTGCGCAGAGACTCCCTCAGCTCCCGTTCCTCCTCTTGCATTCTCTTGATATTCGCCGTTGACTCATCAAAGGCAACCTGGAGCTTCTTCATCTCATCCTCCATTGCTTGCAGTCTAGCGACGGCAATACCGGCCTGGTTGGCTTCTGTCTGAAGCTCCTTCGTTCGGGCTTCCAGAGCGTTGTGGCGGTTCTTCCATGACTTGATCTGTCCCTCGTAGTTCTCCACCTGGGATGCCAAGCTCTTGTTCTTCTCCTTCATCGAGCCCAGAGACTGTGTGAGCTCAACGACCTTGTTTTCAAGCTTGTAGGAAATCTGCTTAAGGTCGCGAGCCTCCTCACGAATCTTCTTGTAATCCTTGCGGGCCTTCCTACCACGCCACAAGCTCTGAATCAACACCACCTTCTTGCGGTATTGTCTCCAAGCCCGCAGCTGTCTTCGTGACCTCCATGATCTCTGGATCACCAGCGCGGCATTACCAAGGCGTGTCTCCATAATGTTCTTTCTCCGAAGGTATCCCTTGGCAGCTGACTCGAAGAGCACCATATCTCTCCTGATGCGCAGGAAGGTCCTGCGCTGCTTCTGACCACGCCAGACGCGCTGGATGGTAATGGCAGCCTTGATGGTGCGGAGCTCCATGGCCTGTTTCCTGGCCTTCCAAGCCCTGATAGCAGACTGTGTGCGGATGACCGCCTCACGGGCCTCAAGGTAGCGGCGTCGGTAGTACTTGGCCCTCAAGTTCTTCTGAATCATGATAGCACAGTCATTGAGACGATTGGTTCGGAGATTCTCGAGGAAGGCAAGCATACCAGCTCGGAAGAAGATCTTGGTGAGACCAAGCTGGTACTTGTCCATCCCCTTGCTGGTGCTGGTGCCGAGAGCCTTCTTAAGGATGGCATCGGCCATTTCACGAATCTCGGAGGTCCATTGGTCAGAGCGCACCAACATGTAGTATCGGAGAGCAAACTCCTCGTAGGTCCATCGAGTTGGGTAACCAGCACAACTAATGCGAACGGTCTCGAGAACACCACAAGCACGGAGCTGGCTGAGAACCATCGGTCCCTCAAATTTCCAGGCTTCCTTGGCCTCGTTAGGCTTGATACATCGGATGTAGTGGACATCGGTGTTGTTGATGGTGCTCATAAGCTCGATCAGCGAAGATCGGAAGATACCTCCAAGTGTGGGTTTCCTGTTGACAGCAACGCCGATCTTCCTACCACCGGCGGGCTTAACGGCGTTGGAGGAAGATGACGCGACATCCTTTTCTCGCACTGCCGAGGCAGCCTCCAGGACCTTCTTGAGGAAGTCGTTGCTCGAGGCACGCAGGACTGCCATGTGCTCATCAGGGACAGTATCACGGTTCTTTTCGATGAAGCCCTCCGACTCATAGGTGACGTCGATGGCATAATGACAGACTGTGAAAGCTGACTTGCCGAATCTGGGCTTCTTGTAGAACTTGTGCTTGTCGGTAGAGAAGTTGTGGTGAAGCTTGGTCACAAACTGCTCATCTGAACCCATGGGAAGACGAGACTCTTCGTCAAGCAGGGACAGAATACCCATACGGCCTTCAATCAGGTCGATACATGGCTGGTTGTCAGAGAAGTCAATAAAGGTCCAATCAATCTGCTCCCTGAGGTATTCCTCTTGCTCAAGCTTGAACACGTGCTGGTTGAATTCCTGCTGGAGCTTCTCGTTGGCGTAGTTGATACAGAACTGCTCGAACGAGTTCTTGGCAAAGTGCTCGAATCCGTAGATATCCAGCACACCAATGAATGAGGTCACACGGTTCAGGACCTCCTCAGCAGCCAGACTGTAGTTAATGATCTCAACCAGCCAGTCAAAGAGACTCGAGTAGATGAACTTGGCGACGGAATCTCGGACAACGATGGCCTGAGCTTGGCTCAGGTTCGATGTGATCTTTTCACCACGAGTGACGAGCTGCTTCTTCACGATCCATCGAGCAAACTCCTCCGCCTTGACACCGAGAATGTCACAAGCACGTTCCAGAGAAGGCTCAGTCGGGGCGAGCACACTGTCGTTACGCGATGCCGTGATCTTGACGTTACCGAGATGCAGCAGACCAGCCAAAAGCTTGAAGATGTCGGCTTGCTGAGCATCCGAGACACCAATGGTTGACAGAGACTTCTTGGTCGCTTCGTATTCGGCCTTATCATCCACGCCGTCGATGGTCGGGCAGTTTCCTTGGTTCAAGTACTCAAATTGCTCAATAGGCAGAAGGTTGAGCTCTTCCCGCTCCTTGTCCGAAGCACCAGCGACGAGCTGGTAGAAGATGTGGTAGTTTCGCTCCTTGAGAGGCTGGAAGACGAGTCGTGAACGCTCGAGAAGATAAGTTCTGATCTTAGCACCGATAATATTTGTCTTGTCGTCGAACATGATCTCAATGTACTTTCCGAATCGAGACGAGTTGTCGTTTCGGGTGGTCTTGGCGTTACCGAACGCTTCCATGATGGGGTTGGTCGCGAGAATCTGCTCCTCGGTTTCACTCATTGCTTCACCCCGTTTGGAGCGCGCACCAGGGTTGTCGGGAGACTCTCTGGTAGCAAAGTAACGCATGATGTACTTGGCACTGACAGTCTTTCCAGCACCAGACTCTCCGGACACGACAACAGTCTGGTTCTTCTTGTCCCGAATCATGTCCCTGGATCCAGAGTCAATCGTTGTGTAAATGGGCTTGTCGGTGGGGTAGATCTTACATGAAGGCTTCCTCGGCAATAGCGAACAGGTGAGGTGCCTGGGTAGCTCGCTGTCTTCCGGCATAGACTTGGACCATGCCAGGAACATAGAGAGAATCAACTCGTGCGAAGGGGTTGGTAGCAATTAGAACGATACCACTGTAGGTGTAGATTTCCTTCTGCAGGTATCGTAGCCTGATTGCTTGCAAGACTGGAGCAAGATGTCAGCATCAGTATTTCCAGTCCCACCGCGCAAATTCCGGGTCGAAGTTCAACGTACCAGCAGGCTCGTTGAGATGGGAAAGATTTGTAAGATCATCGCTGGCTTCGAGGACGGTAGGGTTCATCAGAGGCGGCAGAGAGGGGTGGTTGCCGCTCTGGAGGGCCTCAACAGTGACATTGATGTCCTTGGTCTGCGGGGACGAAGATGCGGTCAGCTACTGACTTTGCGGGGGAGATGTACAGAGACAGAGGGAATCATATTAAAGCAGGATATTGAGAAACGTACATCGCCATTCTCCAACTGAAAGGTGAGCTTGGCCTTGTTGCCATCAATGGTCTTGTTGATAAGCTCTGAGGCTACCCATCCCTCAGCGGCATCGGGCTGCCATGCCCTTGTGCCAACCTCGTAGGTCGATGCCATGGCGGCAGTATGACCGGGCGCAAGGCCGGTGTATACAATCCGAGGATTTGAAGGCGCTTATATCAGAGCGGAGCGGTAGCAGCGGTTCTAAGGGGCGGACGAGGCTAGACGGCGGTGGGAGGCATTCAGTCGCAAATGGGGTCGTTGAGGAAAGGCAGCGCGGCCAGCCGGGGAACCAAGGTGCGATATGCAATCGTTGACTGTGTCGACGATGGCTGAAGGGCGTCTTGCGATCGATGCAAGCTGCAGGTCTGTTGAACGGGCCGTCGAACGTCGTTCAAAAGGTTATGCGCAAATCGAAGCTGAGTATCGGAGGTCCTCCGTACTCGAAGAACGGAAGCGGAAGGGACCCTGAGGCGGCAAAAAGCAGCAGCTTCTTGTCCCTTTTTTTCTTTCCACGCAGCACACAAGAAGCTCGCCGACAAGGGGTCGAGCAAGATGAGTCGCACAAGGCAAGGTAAAGTCAGAGACCTTGGAGAGTCAAAAGTTACGGATGCAGTGATGCCAGCACGCGTTTTGCTCCTGATTGAAAGGGCCGGGCGGCTGCTGCAGCGCACGGGGCACTGGAGAGTGAGAGGAACAGGGGGGGCGGGGCAACATGCGTTAGGGCTCAGATGTATATAGGGGCCCTGAGACAGGTACTACTGCAAACATTCACAGCCACGCGGTACGCACGCTTCCCCTCCAGAGTACCTCCCGCACTAGGAGGGCCTCCCAGCCTTCAGTTCATGGAAGCTCCTGGAGGTTCAGTGGATTAGGGGCTTAAGGACAGTCCCGCGGGCCAATGAGGGGCCGACCCGTCCGCGTCTTTTGGCTTTGTCTGGTCTCTTCTTGGTCTGGGGTGAGGACAAGCGAGACAAATGCATTTTTCCGATCATCAACGGCGCGAGCGGTGTCGGCACTGTGCTATAGCGAGGCGGTGGAGGGGAAGGGGAGTGACAGTCGGTGAGCTTTCGACAGCGTTCTTCTTGGCCATGTTCCGACCCAGAACGAGTAGACAGCCCTGGAGCGACGGGGAACAGGAGCAGGAGACTTGAATGAGTGACTAGGGATCAGAGCTGAACCGTCTTGCCGCAAACCCCTTAACTTTGACGATCAAACACCTCTGCTCCGTAATTAGAACGGCATTTGTCCCGCCTACTGCTTCACTTGCAGAGCTGATTCCGCCCTTGAAGAGAGGCTTGCAGCCAAGCAGCATACAGCACTCCGCTCTCCATCGATACTTGGTCCTCGGCCTGACATTGCAGGACACTTACAGAAAGAACTTCTCATCTTAAAGGGGGATGCCAATTCTAAAATACCGGGGAAAAGATGATCAAACCCCCAGTCAGCTTCAGATACAACTCCAACCCCAGCCAACAACCAACCCATCCCCACGTGTACGTACCACAGACGGCTTCATAACCCGAAACACCCTCGTCCTCCTGGAGAAACGGTCCAAGAAACTCAACCAACTTGTTGTTGCTCCCAACCCCCAGCAAAGGCGCAAACATCCTTCTTTCCCTCCTCCAGTGTAAGCCCGCCGCGTTCGTCCGTTCCTCGACCGGTCCGGCTGACACGCATCCATCCTCTTGCACCTCAGTTGCTGCCCCCAAAAGCCCGTCATCCACCGGCTTATCCGCAGCCATCCACGCCTATGCAATGCATCTCGCATCGCATCCCCAACACTCCAGTTAGCCCCTGACGTCAAAGAAACTCAGTCTGCCTGAGCAAGGCATAACTACCGTGTCTGCATCTCACCAACCATCAGCAAGCAACTTGAGCCGTGCTTATCTCGTAGGCCGGAGCCTTCTTGCTTAGCTGTTGGATCACACATCTTCAGAGCCAAGAACCACTTTCACACAGAGGTCAACAGAAAAGATATGGGTCCTTAACGTGTCTCACTTTGATCCGGATTGGTCCCATTTTGGTATTTCTAAGTTTGTGTTGAAGTCTTCTGCTCCATTCAAGGCCGCTAAATCCATGTCTTTTCCCATATACCCCGTACAGTGCTACCGACTCGCCCAGCCAGTCGATTCGGGGCTTCATTCCTGCATCACCAGCCCCTAGCACCAGCCGCAAAAACAATAACTACAGCCCCCTTTTGTTCCCTGGCTGGATACACACAGTCCGCCACAGGGCAGAGTCCATCTCTTCCATTTTGCGCAGCGTTTCCTACCGGTCCACGATCTCCAGGTCGTGAGCTGAGTTGAGCATCCCTGGCTCGGTCCTCATTCAAGTATTCAATGCATCAATGCGTCATTGTCGATTCTGGGGATGGAGACGGGCCAGGAAGACTGGGCCGCCCCCTTTATTTCCCCCTTCGCCATGCCATAATGACCAGTGCGTCGTTGGTCTCATCGCGTTTCTTTTGTTTCAAGGGTAAGGGTTGAACCTCACAACCACCATGCGGCCTCTGCTTCATTATTTAATACAGGACACGGGTCATGATGCGAGCTGTGCATGCATTAGTTTAACGTCTTGGCTATGTTTTTCTGCGCTTGACTTACAGCTGAGAGCCTCGAGGCTGTCAAAGATATCCTTGATCTGCTCATACTTGACGCTGCTAACGTCGGCCATGAGGTAAGCCACGTCGCCTCTGCTGTCAGAGATCTGCTTGTCGACGTTGTGGTCGCCAAGAATCTCGTTGACCTTTCGGAGCACACCGGGGACGTTTCGGTGGATGAAGATAACCTGCAATGCATGTCAGAATATTCCGATGCTTCCAAGTGGCACAAAGGCAAACTTACACGAGCGGTGTCGGACTCGTCCAGAGTCAAAGAGCGCATCTGCACCTCGGGAACGTTGACGCTGCCCAGAGTGGTACCCTGGTTGATGTAGCGCACCAAAGCCTCGCTGACTATTAAAAGAGTGAGTCGTCTTTCATCGAGATTTCTGCAAGGTGAACCTACCCTCGATACCAATGGCACGCTGAGCCTCCTCAGTGCTGCCACCAATGTGAGGAGTCAAGATGAGGTTCTTGAGGCTCCTCAGATCCTCGCCCCAAGTGTTGAGATCGTTGGTGAAGTAGTCGCCGTTAGCGGCGGGCTCCTGAGGGAAAACATCGATGGCGGCGCCAGCAACCTTGCCAGTACGGCTAGCCTTGATGAGGGCGGGAATATCGACAACGCTGCCGCGGCTAGCATTGATGAGGTAGGAGCCGGTCTTCATTTGATCGAACTGGGGGCCCGAGATCATGTTGCGGGTCTCGGGCAGATCGGGGACGTGCAGACTGACAAAGTCGGCCTCCTGGAGGAGCTTCTCGAGGGTCGGGACCTGGCTAGCGGTTCCCAGAGCCATCAGGGTCACCACATCGTAGTAAATGACATTCATACCCATGGCCTCAGCCAGGACGGACAGCTGAGAGCCAATGTGACCGTAACCAACAATACCTACGGGCCGTTAGCATTGACCTCCAAGCTCACGGTTCATGGTATAATACGCACCCAGAGTCTTTCCACGAATCTCCCAGCACTTAGCGCTGACCTTGTTCCAGGTTCCACGGTGCATCTCGTTGGATCGATCGCCGAGCTGACGAGCGAGGGTAATGATTTCGGCAATGACGAGCTCGGCGACACTGCGGGAGTTGGCGAAGGGGGAGTTGAAGACGGCGATACCATTGCGGGCAGCGTAATCGAGGTCGACTTGGTTGGTACCGATACAGAAGCAGCCGATGACGAGCAGGTTCTTGGCCTCACGGAGGACCTTCTCGGTGAGCTTCGTCTTGGAACGGATACCGATGACTTGGACTTCACTGTCGCGATCGTTACGTTAGCACAGATGGTGGGGTAAATAAGATTATGAGGGAGCTCAAAGCGAGGGGCATGTGAAGCTTGGTGACAATGGAGGGGCAATGTTGTCGCAGCAGAAAAAAAAAGTTGGAAATGGCGGGGCATTGTATCAACATACCGAATCTTCTCAATGAGCTGGTCCTCGGGCAAAGAGGTCTTGAGAGCCTCGACCTGGTAGCCCTGAGCCCTCAGGATCTCCTGTCCAGTAACATTGACGTTCTCGAGAAGGAGGATCTTGATGTCCTGGGAGTTGAAAGGCTTGAGAACCTTGGGGGCACCGCCACGGCTGGGAAGGTTGGCGGCCCAGCTAGGAGGAGGAGAGTGGAAAGAAGCGACTGGGGAGGTGGAAAGGTTCTGGTCCCAGCTGTGAGAGACTTCGCGCTGAGCAGCAGCAGAGAGGCTGCCAGCAATATTTTGAGGAGCAGGCGTCATGATGGTGTGTGGTTGTTTTGTTGGAGTAGAATGGAGGGGCAGATGACGGCGGGGTGGTCGGGGGACTCGGAGGATGTTTTATCGAGATACACGAGAAAGGTAAAGACAAGCCGCTTGCTGCTGTTAGGGAATTGCAATGCGGTTATTTTGGGGAAGCGAGAAATTGGTCAGAGACAAAGGGAGGGGCCCAATTGTATTTATGATGCGGCAAACGTTCTACTCCAAGCGCAAAGGCTATGATGACTCGTCCGCTTCCGCAGGCTTGGTGGACACGGCTACGTACGTTGCTCTTCCATCCAATGTTATAAAATGTACCTCGACTTTGGATATCGGTCCGGGTAATTCACTACCGTCCACCTGCGACGGGCCGGACCCAGCTTCAGAATCCACGTGTAGAGAGCTTCTACCGAGTTCCGATACCTGAGTCATCCAGAATTGATGCCATCGTTGCCGAATCAGAGCGCAATTCGCACTCGGGTCAGAGAGAAGACGGGATCAGGGTACCCTTGCAACTCTAGGTCACTCTTGGTGAAACTACATGAACTCGACGCGGCTGAGTGGGAGGGAAAAGTACGGGTACAAGGCGAAGGAAGTGAGCAGAAAAACTTTTTCCCCCGTTCTCGGCCGCGACCTGTCGTTCGACCTTGAGGATCGAAACAACAAATTAGAAGCCCCTCCATCGAATAGCCTGCCTGGACTCGTCCCAGTGACTCCCCGCTAGCAAATTCCCGGGACTGACTGGACGCGCTTAGACGAGCCCAGCCCTGAAAGGGAGCCCCGTTGCAAGGCGGGTTCCCACATTATAAAAAAAATCGCCGCAGCATTCCTTTGACCCTTGGCCGAGACGGGTAATGCCACCATGCCGTCATGCAATGGCGTCAATCTCTGCATTTGCCGGCGGCGCGTGGTGGTCGGTTGCTGGGCGATGCGTTGCCGCTTCCAGAAGTCCCGCGTCGGCGAAGTCGAATCTCGGAGCAGGATATGCAGCTCGGCGGCGGAGGCGGCGGTGATGGGCGGGGGATATACGGACATCAACCCGGAACTTGCAGTACCTTGCATCGTAACCTCCGAATGGTTCCCCAGTTGATGAGTGTATAATGTCTTACGGCAGTTGTCATTACCGATCCCTGTTGATGGCTCTCGGTGCTGCTTGGTTCATTGTGAATTCGTCGGCGAAACATTGCATTCGCCGTTTCTTGGTAGTCATCTTACCCTATATGCGCAAAGTTGGTTCACGGATATTCCTTTTTTGTAACGGTAATCGGCTTTCTACATACTGATATGACTATATGTGAACTTCAATGTTAATTCCCGTGCTGATGGAAGGGTGGATTATGTAGGGATTCATCATGTTGGTTGTCAATTGCGCATATGGTGAGATGCATAGTGTTGATTATCCATCTCCAGAGTCTCCACACCGACAACCGCTTCACATCAACTCCCCTTGTTGTTGTAAATACTCCACCAAAACAGTCACAATAGACACCAGACATTTCATGCTTACATCAACATTTTCAGCTTACATTGTGGCAAAACTCATTCTCTATGTATTATGCACCGGAAAACCCTTGCACCCTGTAAGAACCATCCGTCACTAACCTTACCTCCATGCCAGGACGAAATTAACATCAGTGTAAGAAAAAATCAGAGACAAGAACCCCGAAAAACGAAGAAAAAAGAGGCTGCCAAAAACAAGGGAAACATGAGATGCGGGCCGACTCTGCCCCTCTGGCTGTCTATGAGATGGTTTCCAGTCCCAGAGTTTTGCTGCGAACTTTGCTGGTTCCTGCAAAAGATGCCTATCAACTGACCATGCTACCCCTTGAAAACGGCACCGGCTGGGTCGCCGACCTGCTTTAACCGCTTCCTGTTTCTGTAGCCTTTTCTCCTGTCGCTCGCCACCCATCCATTTTCCGTGGTAGATCGGTGGCTTAGATGTAATCCTCAAACCCCATGGGACCCTTTCATGTCATGAGTGTGTGAATGCCTGGCGTCGATTTTTTATCGTTTCGCTCAGCTCTGTTTGCACTCGGCAGCCTCCTGCTTGGGCTTGCCAGACTCGTCCTGCACACTGTTAGCTGAATCATGACATCTCGGGTGGGCCGCCACATACATCGTCGTCTGATTCCTCCTCGTCATCGTTCTCCTCGCTCAGGTCATCCTCATCCTCGTCATCATCATCGTCGTCAAAGTCGGCACCGTCAAGCTCGTCGTCCGAGATCTCCTCGAAGGCGAGGGCCTCGCCAGTAAACCAGTCGATGGCGCGGGGGATCAGCTTCTCCTTGATGTCCTCACCGAGCTGGTAGTCGAGCTCGAGACGCTCCTCGATATCGGACTCGGCATCCTCGTCGTCATCATCGGTAGGAGCCTTGGGTGGCGAGAAGAAGTTGAAGAAGGACTCGGTAGGGACGGTCTTCTTAACGATACGGGTCTGCTTGGTGTCTGAAAAAAAGGTCAGTTGAGCTGCTCAGACTGGAAAAAGCGCAGCCGGTAAGTCATCACTCACTCTTGTTCCTCTGCTTCTTGCTCTCGACTCGAACAGTGAGGTCACGGCCGGGCAGCCACTCGATCTTGTCACCCTCAGCGTGGTCGTAGATGAAGTCACCACCGTAACCGCTCTCATTCTGGTAGTAGTAGGTCTTGGAAATGGTGGTGTTCTTGAAGTAGTCGTTGGGGGCGAACTCGAAGATGAGGCGGAATCCGGGCTTGTCAAGGTACTCCATGCGGATGTCAGTGACGTGCTTGAGGGCGCCCTCATCACGGTCGGTGATCATCTCGGCAAGGGAGATCTGGTTCTTCATGGCAGACAGCCAGAACTCGGGGATACCAGACACATTGTCGGGGATCTCAGACTTCTGCTCAGGCTTGGGGGTATCACCCTCAGCCTCGGGCTCGTCATCCTCCTCGCCGGCCTTGACCTCGTCCTCGGTGGGCTCAGACTTTCCGTTGACAATTGCGGAACGCTTCTCGTAGAGGGGAGAAAACTTGGCGAAGTACTTCTTCTCGAGCTGAAGCACCTCCTCCTGGAACTCGGCCTCGAGCTTGGAGTGGTCCTTCTGAATGCCCTTGAGGCCAGCGACACGGCGGCGGACGGGAGCGGGCAGGGACTCGATGTAACCCGAAGATTGGCCCACGAGGGAGCCGAGACGACCCTGAATCATCTGGATGAGCTTGGGGTTTTGGGCGAAAACGGAAGCCGCGGCGGCACGGTCCAGATCCTCTATAGCGGGGTCAGAACAAGCTTCTTTGTGGTTTCTCGTTGACCGAGCAGGCGAAAAGTCGCAAAAAGACACTCACCCTCCTTGATACTAGCGACGCCCGGCTGCTGAGCGTGGGAGGAGATGGGAGCGGTGGCAGCGGGAGTGTTCTGAGGCGTACTGAGTGAAGGTGGGGTAGTTAGCATCGTGGTCCGTGAAGCGGCGGGCAAAACATCAATAAAGGATGGCATCTGGAGTCGTAAAAATGACTTACGGAGCCACAGTCTCCTGAGGACGCTTTCCGCGAATCGGCTCGGCCATGGTGTCTGATATGAAGGGATCCGAAGATGCGCTTGGGATACGTCTTGGGGGAGACGGAAGATGAGGTTGAGAAGGAGGAAAGGAAGTTGAGGGAGCGACGGCCGTTGACGTTTGCTAAATTCTGGTGGGGGGCGACAAGTTGAAAAAAATTTGGCTGGTAGGTACACAAGCAGCGCTCTCACTTGTTGGGCCGCCCACCAAGCACCAAGCTCAACTGGTCGATCGCCTAAAAAACCCAGACTGTGTGAAAGAGGGGACGCTCTAGGCTTCTGGGAGAGGCGGGAAGAGGGGTGTGGAGCGTGGAGGCGCTGTGAGATAGCGGAGAAGGGAGACAACAGAAGGGAGACTGAGCCACAGAAGAACAGTGCGTGAAGCACAGTAGCCGCACTATTCCCACCGACCGCCCATTTCTGGGCCCGAATTGTGTGCCGGGGCCTGTGGCGCATGGCCCGTGATCTACCCCGACTTGCCCATTCGCAGCCCAAGGAAGCACTCGCCACAATCCAGAGAAATTCCAGAAACCCAGATCCCTTCCCTTCCCTTGCCTCTCAGTCACACTCACCCTATCACCCTCGGGTCAGCCCTTCAGTCACCGGCCCTTCTCTTCCCAGACACCAAGACACTGGAATGGTGGCGCCCCAAACCAGGAACAGCAGGCCGTCCCCCGGATTGGATCTCGGGCTTCTTCTTTTGTTGACTTCGAGACACCCGGACTCGCCCGATGGGGAACTCGGGAGTTTGATAACTACGTAGCCCCGTTCCGTAGGTTGCTCACAATCTCGGGAGCGGCATTGGCCTCGAGCAAGCGAAGTTGCCCCAAAGCAATGGTTCACACGGAGCCGGCTATCAAAAGAAACGCCCAGCCAAGAAAGACAAAAAATGCTGACCCCTTCCTTGCCCTTGGCTCGGATGGAAGGGTTGAAGGGAAACATGTTTCCAACAACTCACCATACCCCTACGTGATAAAACGCGGCTCGCACGCACTGTGACAGACCCTGCGTTTCCTGGCAACGAGGTGAACGATTGGTTGAATCATGATCAAGGACCGATACCAACAAGTCAAGGGATGCGTCACGAATCGCGCCCTGATGTTACGCGGAGCGGGCTGCCTGGCCGGCGTCTCATTCGCCCAATGCTTCTTCCTTTTTTTCTCTGCAGCAACTGTTGATGGATATTGGTGGCTAACAGAGACCGCCCCGGGCACGCTCATGCATCCTGGGGCCATTTACCTAAGAATCCCTGATGCTGAGAGGACCATCATGAGATTTGCTAGCTTCTTCAGGTCTTGTGCATGAGGACCAAACTGCAATCGTAATATTATGCGTTTCCTATAGACACTGATTCATAGAAATACCTGAATTCGCATTGGTCTTGTCAACCAATCATGTGATGCATGATTCTCTCGCCCTGTTGTGATGACAGCCTTGCATCCTGCATCGGCAATCGTCCAATCATCGTCATTGCGGGGCAAACTCGGCATCGAATCGTTATGACTCGCCTCAGCCTTTCCAGGGCACGAGCGCTGAACCAACGACGTAATCGCATCGCGACAACGACAATCGAATTATCCGCAAATCGTCAATCCATCATCAAGTATTCGCGGACGATGAGAGCTGGGACCCCCTGAGACAGCTTGATGGAAGACGATGCTCCTCTCAGCCCGGATCCGGGCCAGGATCACAATGATGGCCATCACAGATCCAATGGTCGCGTCTCTCTTTATCGAGTTAGCTCTAATATGAGCAGATCCAGCATCTTTGAAGATGTAGAGATGGCTCATGAAGAGGTAATACAGACCGTCCAATTGTTTACCATCTTTCAGCATGGATCAAACTGACTGAATTCTCTTATCAGCTCTACTCTGGACCCGTTGCTGAAAGTCTCCCCACCAGCGTATCAGCTTTTTCGCACCGCAGACCACGCGCCGACTCGACGACTAGCTTCACCTACTATGATGACGATGCCGATGGCTTCCCAGATGAGGAAGATGCAGAGAGCGTTGCCGTTCAAAGTACCCACGGTGACTATATTCGGCGAAGCGTCTCGGACATTGGCGACTTGGAGTTTGGAGTTGATGGTGTCGAAGACGAGGATGAAGAGCTAGATCACGACTATCGTGTCTCAGAGGATGACTATGCCCTTCGAAGACACTCCTCATCGTACTCCCGAAATTCGGTTCATGCTCGTCTCTTGCGACGGGACAGCACGGCCACAGCCGGAAGTTTCCGTCGACATGGTCGAACCAGCCAGAAGATTTATATGGTCAACGAAGACCTCACAATCGCAATTGCAGGTTTCAAAACCAGTCGCGTCGGATCTGCAGTATACCTGCTGCTATGCATTCTAACCTGTGGGCTGGCCTACCTTCTTTTCCGTTGGCTGCCCCGGTGGTATGTCGGCCTCCTTGGGCAGCCATGCGCCCTGCGGGATTGCGAATGGGTTGTCATAGAAAACCAATGGGGCGAACTCGTCACGATGTCGGTTCGTTCTCAGCCATACGGGCGGTCGTTGTCGACCGTTTTTGGCCTGTCTGAAAAGTTCTACTCAGAAGTCTTGGACGATGATGATCCTATTATCGATGATCTCCGAACCCTCGACTACCGTTACGTTCGATTTTGCTTCCACCCCCTCAAGGATAAGTTTGTACTTTTCAATGGGTGGAAGGACCCGAATTGGACTGATGTGCGGCTCACTCGCGCTGGACTTGACAGCGATGAGAAGGGTGTCCGGGAGATTGTCTTTGGCAACAACCTGATTGACATTGAGCAAAAGACGATGGGTCAGCTCTTGGTCGATGAGGTGCTCCATCCATTCTATGTCTTTCAGATTGCCAGTCTTGTGCTCTGGTCTCTGGACAGCTATTACTACTATGCGGTTTGCATTTTTCTCATGTCTGTTGGTAGCATTACAGCTACGCTTCTCGAGACACGGGCTACGATGCAGCGTCTCCGCGAGATCTCGCGTTTTGAGTGCGACGTCCGAGTCCTTCGTAACGGATTCTGGCGGTTCATCAGCTCCAGCGACTTAGTCCCTGGCGACGTCTACGAACTCAGCGATCCCAGTCTCACACAATTCCCAAGCGACAGTCTTTTGCTCACTGGAGACTGCATTGTGAACGAGAGTATGCTCACTGGCGAGTCGGTTCCTGTCTCGAAGCTCCCAGCCACCGACGAGACGCTGCGCTCTATGGACTTGGCGGCTTCTTCGGTGACGCCTGAGACGGCTCGGCACTTCCTTTTCGCTGGCACCAAGATCATTCGTGCGAGGCGGCCTCAAGACGACCAGGATGGTGATGCAGTTGCGCTTGCACTCGTCGTGCGGACTGGCTTCAATACCACGAAGGGGTCTCTGGTACGATCAATGCTGTTCCCGAAACCATCTGGGTTCAAGTTTTACCGTGATTCATTCCGGTACATTAGTGTTATGGCGATTGTTGCTGCTATCGGTTTCCTGGCGTCATTGGTCAACTTCATTAGACTGGGACTCGCCTGGCATTTGATCATTGTGAGGGCACTGGATCTTATTACCATCGTCGTGCCCCCAGCTCTGCCTGCTACCCTGACAATTGGAACAAACTTTGCTCTAAGTCGGCTCAAGAAGAAGCAAATCTTCTGCATTAGCCCTCAGCGAGTCAATGTCGGTGGAAAACTGGACATCATGTGTTTTGACAAGACAGGCACGTTGACGGAGGAGGGCCTGGACGTTCTTGGTGTCCGAGTTGTCAACCGGGACTCCAACAAGTTCGGCGAGATCATCACTGAGCCTCAGATGCTACTTGCCGAGGCTACGCGACAGAATGCCCAGGGTACCTTCCGAGCAGCCTTGCACACTATGGCCACCTGTCACTCTTTGCGGTCTGTAGATGACGAGTTGGTCGGTGATCCTTTGGATCTCAAGATGTTTGAGTTTACGTGCTGGACATACGAGGAAGGAAAACAAAACGTTGCAGAGGGCGAAGATGAGGAACAAGGTGGACTTGCGCCATCAATTGCAAGACCCCCTAATGTAAGCAACTCATGTCTCGTCTGGTTAAGTGTATACTAACGTTCAATCAGGCAAACCTGGAACTCGGTGTGCTCAAATCGTTCGAGTTTGTCTCCCAGCTTCGACGAGCTAGTGTTATTGTCCGTCAATTCGGCCAGAAAAGTGGTGATATTTTCGTCAAAGGTGCCCCTGAAGCCATGAGGGAGATCTGCCGGCCAGAAAGCTGTAAGTATTGCGTAATTTATCGAGAGATTTACGCTGACTGTACCCGTATAGTTCCCAGCGACTATGACGAGCTGCTATCATTTTACACGCACAAGGGTTATCGTGTCATCGGTGTTGCCAGCCGTCACCTCAAGAAGCTCAGCTGGGTCAAGGCTCAGAAGATGACGCGAACTGATGTTGAAAGCAACCTCGACTTTGTCGGGTTCATTGTCTTCGAGAACAAGCTCAAGCCTACCACGGCGGGAGTTTTGGAGGAGCTTCTGGCTTCCAACATTGGAGCTGTGATGGTTACTGGAGACAACATCTTGACAGCCATCAGTGTCGCTCGGGAGTGCGGCCTTATGGATCGAACTGCTCATTGCTTCGTGCCTCGCTTCATCGAGGGTAAGTTTGCAATTCGTAAGTAATGAGAATCATGCTAACTTGACAGGCGATTGCCGTGATGCGGAAGCAAAACTGCAGTGGGAAAGCATTGACAACAACCTGTACCACTTGGACGAAACAACCTTGCTTGTGAGTCGGCACTATAAGCTGCCATGAGTTGCGTTTGCTAACTTTAGTAGCCCCTACCAGCGCCCCCAGAGGATGATGCGTCTCTGCCATATGACATATCTAACTTGCGTAATTACTCATTGGCCGTTTCTGGCGATGTGTTTCGCTGGGTTGTGGACTTTGCATCACCTCAGGTTCTTCAACGAGTTTGTCTCTCCAATGTCTTGTCTTGAGGCGGGTTCAGCTAACATGGAATGCAGATGCTCATCTCTGGCAAAGTGTTTGCGAGAATGTCCCCTGATGAAAAACACGAGTTGGTTGAGAAGCTGCAGAGTATTGACTTCACATGCGGCTTCTGCGGCGATGGTGCGAACGACTGTGGTGCCCTCAAGGCAGCAGACGTGGGCATTTCCTTGTCCGAGGCAGAGGCTTCCGTGGCGGCTCCGTTCACCTCTAGGGTCTTTGATATCGGTTGTGTCTTGGAGGTTATCAAGTAAGTTGGCAGTGATACCAGGCTGAGTAGTGATCTAACAATTCCACAGGGAGGGTCGAGCGGCCTTGGTGACGAGCTTCAGCTGCTTCAAGTACATGAGTTTGTACTCGGCAATCCAGTTCACCTCGGTCACATTTCTTTACGCCAGGGCCTCCAACCTGGGAGACTTTCAGTTCTTGTTTATCGATCTGCTCCTGATCCTCCCTATCGCCATCTTCATGGGATGGGCAGGACCAGCACCAAAGCTCTGTCGCAAGCGACCCACGGCGGACCTGGTATCACGCAAAGTGCTTACGCCATTGCTGGGCTTCATGACCATTTGCGTTCTGTTCCAGACAGTGACATATATCACAGTCAAGGAACAGCCGTGGTACATTCCCCCAGAGGTGCACCGCGATGAGCCCAGTATCCAGAACTCTCAGAACACGGCCCTCTTCCTATTTTCTTGCTTCGAATATATCTTGTCTGGAGTGATCCTCAACGCGGGACGGCCATTCCGACAGCGGACAACACAGAACTGTGAGTGTTTAACCTTACGTCGCGTAAAGAGCTGGGCTGACTTGAGATGTTTGTAGGGCCATTCACCACGACTGTCATTGTAGCTCTCTTGATCACCCTCTACATGATTCTCGTACCGGCTCAATGGGTTACCAATTTGATGGAACTGACCAAGATGAGCTGGGACTACGAATTGTTCCTTATTGGACTGGGAGTTGCCTATTTCGTCGTGGCCTGGGCATTCGAGCACTTCTTGGCTCTACAACTCGCCCGATATATCGGGGTTATTAAGGAGCGAATCACGGGAAAGACAAAGAAGCGCAAGGAGTACAAGATCATAAGAGAAGCAGCTCGGGTATAATATTGAGATGTGGTTGATGTGAGCCAATGGCTGAGTTGGATTGGTTGGCGATGTTAGAGCCACGGTAAAAGCATTTGGATCTGATGGAGTATGAAGTAGAACATTGATAGCGAGTTGACCATTTTCCTATGGGAAGACTCGGATATTCAATCACGATTGTGTGTATGCAATGATTGGATATGAGACCTACATCCATTTACATGGCACTGTTTGTCGATTTATGCAGAGTCAATGACGTAGTTGACTTGGTGTGGACATCACGCACAGCCCCAGCAACAGAACAACAACCATGTACAAATTAACGATAATTTGATGTTTGGTCATAAATTTCGATCAAGCTGAACGACATATCTCGAGCTTGAATAGGCACACAGAGCAAGAATAGCCGGGCTCTTTGAAAATGAACTACGGTAAGCCTCATCACCACTCATCCGACCCATGACCAAAGATGCCATCTAACATGTTCATCAGACTGGATTCTCGATGGAGGCTACCTCCCCCATGCCGTCATTCGTGTCGGAATCAGACGCCAGCTGCGGGAGCGCATCGACTCCATCGCAAGCACCTCCCTCAGCGCCGCCTTTGGCCGCAAGATGAATTACCTGGAGAAGCTGCGCACCCGACCCATGGCCATCGAGACAGCCACAGCCAACACGCAGCACTATGAGGTCGGAACTGGCGTGCTAGCAGCGTGTTTAGGTCCGAGGATGAAGTACTCCTGCTGTCTCTATCCCAAGGGTAGGGAGACGCTGGCTGAGGCTGAGGAGGCCATGTTGGCGCTGTATTTGGAGAGAGCTGAGCTTAAAGATGGGATGAGAATTCTTGATCTCGGGTGAGTTGAGCTGAGGAAGAAGTGAGTTACTCATGAGAGACAGGCTAACTCATGATATTTAGCTGTGGATGGGGATCTGGTGCCATCTACTTTGCCGAGAAGTTGCCCAACTCGCACATCACAGCCTTTTCCAACTCTCGTACACAGAAGGAATACATCGATTCGGTAGCCAAGGAAAAGGGTCTCACAAACCTCGAGGTCATTACCGGTGATGTCGTTGACTACGAGTTTGAGCCCGAGTCTTTCGACCGTGTTGTCTCCATCGAGGTATGCCCCCCTTTCTTATTATCAGTAACATCTCACTGACAGCCCGTAGTTGTTCGAACACATGAAGAATTACGAACTGCTCATGGCCAAGGTGTCACGCGCCCTCAAGCCGAGGGGTAAGCTCTTTGTACACATCTTTGCTCACAAGACGGACCCCTACGACTATGAGGAGGGCTGGATGACGACTCACTTCTTCACGGGCGGGACCATGCCCTCGGCCGATCTTTTGCTGTACTTCCAGCGAGATCTCCAGATTAAGAATCAGTGGTGGGTCAACGGCCAGCACTATTCCAAGACTTGCGAGGTGAGCTCTCTCTCTCCCTTTCTCCTTTTATTTGAATTCCTTTGACTTTTTGGCAATAGCACTGGCTGTCCAAGATGACGGCCAACAAGAAAGAAATCTGGCCGCACCTCATCGAGACGTACGGTGAGGAAAACGCAACAACGTGGTACAACCGCTGGCAAATCTTTTATATGGCGTGTTCGGAGCTATTTGCGTACGAGGGCGGAGACACCTGGGGTGTATCACACTATCTGTTCGAGAAGCCGGGAGCGTAGTTTGGGGAACTTGGAAAGTGTATTGCATCTTTTGATTTCATTCCTGAGCTTGCTTCTTCATCTGCTCTATATACACCGCACCAAAGCCCTTGTCTCTTGGCGCCCCAACGCTCTTGTTGTCGTAGATGCTGCGGGAATGTGAAGTAGTCGTACGTGGTTGTCGTTTAGTGGTCCCAAGGGTGCTTGAGACCGAGGAGCACGGCACCTGAGAAATATTAGCCATTGTTGCCTAGGTACAAGAGTTCCCCCGTAAGAGCATGCGCGCTTCAACATACCATCCTTCTTAGCCCGGTACATCAGCTGTAAACCCCAACCTCGTTAGCAATTCCACTTCTTGAATCCTCATTCACATCGGCCCAGGTCGACTCACGAAGAACCACATGCCGGCACCAAGAGCAGTGGCGGTGAATCGGTAGATCCGGGGCACGTGAGCCACCGGGGGCTTTGGGGGCCCATTGAAGCTGTGGTGACCGTGGCCAGCCATGATGAAGCGCCGGTTTGATGTGTCGACCGGGGGGGAAGATCGGGAGTTCGGCCTGGACGAATTAGGCGGGTTAGCGATTGCTGAGCTGTTGCAAGAGTCGTTCGGGAAGAGGAGAATGTCGCTGACGTACGGATAGACCGAATTGAGGGACGTGGACAAGGCGATCGAGGTCGTGATGGTACGGCAATGGGTTGGATGGAGTCGTGAGCCGAGCCAATTCGGAAGAGGCTCTGATTAGGTAAGGATGGCCTCTGATTGGCTGCGAGGTAGATATGCATGTAATCAACCAAGGACTCTTTTATGTACATGCAGATGCACATATCGAGTCGACAACTCTATCGGATCCCTTTCGCAGTGGGGTTCCCGCTTCTGGACCCATTCCGCGCCCCGTCTGAGGTAATGCGAGTGATAGCTCCGAACGAAACGACAAGGCTGTTCCATGTCATCAAAGATACCACCTTGCGTCTAAGAGCTGTCTTGGCCAAACTATGTTACTCGTATAATTCTCTTTGTTTATTCTTACTGTTCTTTCAACGTCTTGCATCGTTCGTGTCAAACATTTTGTTGTTGAAGAAGATCCTTTACCTTTGGTCCTCCTCGTTGCATCTCTCACCTTTACACAGCATCATCAGCCGGGGTCAACCATCTTGAAACCAGCACGCGACACTTGAAAAAACATCTCGCATTCTAGACATCGAGATCGAAGAAAGAGTCGACAACGGGAACGGGAGCCAACCATGGCGACTCCCAAGTTCAGCACAAAATCCCCTACGATTCGTCGTATACGTCAGTCTCCCCGCCTCGATCATCACTCCTCCAACCCCGTCAACACACATCTTCTTAACTCGATACTGACTTGCTATAACAGTCAAGGAAGCAGCTGAGCTATCCAGCTCTCCATCCGCCGATTACACCGCCGAACCCCTCGAATCCGACCTCTTCGAATGGCACTTTACCCTCCGCGGCCCTCCCAACTCAGTCTATAGCAACGGCCTCTACCATGGCCGTATCGTGCTCCCTCCTACATACCCTCTACGACCCCCTAGCTTCCGCTTCATGACACCTAGTGGTCGCTTCGAGGCCAATCGAGAGATCTGCCTCAGTATCAGTGGCCATCATGAGGAGACGTGGCAGCCAGCCTGGGGAGTGCGAACGGCTCTAGTGGCGTACGTCTATTCCCCCTCACATAAAAAACGTGTATATAGAGCTAACGTGATGTAATCTGTAGACTCCGAAGCTTCATGGAAACCGACGCTCGTGGTCAACTAGGCGGCCTGGAGACAACCGACGCCGTGCGACAACGTCTCGCAGCAGAGTCATCCTCGTTTAAATGCGCAGCTTGCGGAAAGACAAACGGCGAAATAATCAAAGAGTGCGAGGAGCGAGCGAGCGAAGCTTCTTCAAGCGCCCAAGAAGTCGAGGTGCCCAAGGAGCTAAACATGGGTTGGCGCGATGAGATGGAGGCTAAGAAGAAGTCCGAGAACAAGGCCGATGAGGCAAACGACGATGCAGAGGCAGCGGAACTGGCTGAGGGATTCGTTCAAACTGCACCTATTGCCGCTGTCAACAACTCGACACCCGAGATCAACAACCCCACCCCAACCCGAACCACGGCCCCGAACCCCGCCCCCGTCCCGGCCGGCCCAGCACCCAACGCCGCCGCAGCCCCCATCCCCAGAGCGGCGGCGGCGCCTGGTACACAGCGACAACAAATAC